>JASPKZ010003435.1:85000-115000 GCA_030220185.1 Diploptera punctata
CATTATACGGAATTATAATTTCAAATATCAATAATTAAAACGAAAAAACTTAGTTTTTAAAGGATCAGATATCGTAAGAGCTAAAATAATTGTGGAAGGGAAACCCATTGAACAAGTAAACCATTTTAAATACCTGGGTTATCAAATGTCCTATTTTAAAAATGAAGATCTATTCAACAAACTTAATAATTTTAATTATATATAAGGCACAATTAAGAGAATATTTAAATATACAAGAAAAGAAACAAAACTGAAATTTTATAAAGCAGTGGGAGTCCCCTTACTTTTGTATTTATGCTGGTGAGTTTTCGGTTCTAACTAAAAGAGAAGAGAAGATCATAGATGTAGCTGAAATGAGATTTCTGAGAAGTGTAGGTAGCTGCAAACTTTTAGATAAAATAAAATAATCTAGGAAAAACTGGAAAGAACTTGTGCAAAGAATGACAGATGAACGCGTACCAAAAATTATACTTAATTACAAGGCATAAGGAGGCAGAAATGTTGGTAGACCGAAAAAAGATATGGATTCAACTTTTGAATGAGAATCTTTGAGACAAGTCACATGGGCTTAATCCGTGATTGTTGATGATAATGATGAATAGAAAACCTCACGAAGCAACGTTGAACTGAAACAGTTTATGTAACATTAATTTTGAGGGAAAATGTAATTTTGGACTCAAAAATGGTACTAATGCCTAACATAGGCATTATTAAACGGTTTATTTCTTCCAGAGGAATTAACTTTTCCTAAAACTTTATTTCAGTAAAGAATAAAGCCTTGAATCTGCCGTCCAATTGTAGCTAGTTTATCTAATATTGTAGATATATTTCACACAGCTTGTGTAAGCCCACTTTGTAAATGATAAAATTATGTGTAATTCATCGTTTATAAAGTTCATTATATTAATTGTAACCAAAACTAACTAACTCACACACTATCGAACCCGAAGGTTCATGGCCGTGCGGATGTAAACTCACCATTAGTTCTGAGATAATCTCTTCCAATCATCCCCTGTACAATAACCTACTTCCCTTAAATCACGGTTAATGATATTCCCCCACCTCATTCTTGGTTTGCCAACTGGGAGTTTTCCCGTCTGGTTTTTCTACAAGAAGCATCCATACACCTCTTTAAGTTCCCATTCGTGCCACATGTCCTGCCCATCGCAGTCTACGAGACTTAACTGTTCGGCCGCGGTGGACTAGTGGTTATGCTCCTTGCCTCTGGTCCCAAGGGTCGCG
Organism: Diploptera punctata; assembly: GCA_030220185.1. Taxonomy (NCBI): domain Eukaryota; kingdom Metazoa; phylum Arthropoda; class Insecta; order Blattodea; family Blaberidae; genus Diploptera; species Diploptera punctata. The sequence continues at coordinate 86,243 of JASPKZ010003435.1, forward strand.
GTTTCAAATCCGGCCGGGGTCGATTGATTTATTAGGACGGAAAAATCCAAGGAGCAAGTCCTCCGGGAGGGACTTTAAGCCGCGGGTCCCGAGTCTGAAGATATTCAAGCTCGTAAAAAATCCTAAGGCCTCTAAACAAAATTTACCGTATTTTCCCGTCGTAGTACTACCTTGGTTTCCTAGATGTTAGTATGAGCATCTATACGAAAACAAGTGTAACTAAATTAGTATGGTTCAAATTCTTCCCTGTAGGGGGAGAGCGCCTAAATCTTTGCAAAGGGAAAACATAGGTTTACAATACAATACAATACAATTATAACTGGCTTCCTATAAATATCATGTAGCTCACTGCTATGTAGTCTTATCCACAAGTCTGTCTGTTCATCTCTCTTTAGTCCAAAGAATTTCCTAAGAACTTTATTCTCAAATACTCGTAATCATTTCTCCTTCCTTAAATTAAGGGTCCATGTTTTGTATCCATATAACATAACTGGGAGAATGACGTTGTATATATTTTCAGTTTAACTTTTTTTAAAGGAGTTGGGACGACAAGTGTCCCTGTAAAGCACGATAGCATGCATTTCCAAAATGAAGCCTGTGTTTAATTTTTTTGTGCATCTCATTCCTATTTGTGATTGTTGTTCTTATATATTTTAATTCAGCTACTTCTTCAAAATCTCCCTCATTTTTCATTAGGTATCCATTTCCTTTATATAATGTATTTCTATGTGTGGCCATGTGTTTTATTGATATTTACTTCCAGTCCGAATTTCATATTACGGTATTACTCGAACACACGTAAGCATTAATCGACATTATATTCCTTTCCCAATGTGATTCAAATTGGGAAATATTTACTTTTAAAATATAGGCCTATATTTTCATTCTAGTTATTGTATAAAAATTGTCATTAATAGCATTGACGTTGGAAAAGGTAGACTTTTTCTGAATAACTTCGTAACTATTTTAAACAAAAAATGCCACTTTTCTTTATTTATTTCACATTGAAGTTTTTCTTAAACACAAATGATTATTCCTTTTATAACTCTTTCACATACACAATATCACTCATATTTCGTTTCCACATGACTACAGATTCACCGAGTTCTTCTTCAATCACTTAGCAGCACACACTGAAACCAATTCATTTCATGGATCACTTCCAGACTACTACGGATTGCTTCCAAAAGAACTAGTGTTATGTAAAGCAGGCATGGAAGGTTATGGAAAACTCAGCACGTGTAAAAACAATGGCGCTCGCGAAACTTCGAGAAGATGATCTGGGACTTTTAGAAATATAAGCTTCCTAACGCCGCACACACAAAAAAAAAAAGCGGCTCGCAAACATTAAAACAAAGGTGGGTCATCAACCCATCACAATATGTATAGTGTAAAATATAGTGTAAAAGTGACAACCTCAGGTATGTTTCAAAACCGTATCTGTCCTTAAGTATTAAATACCGTTAGAGAAAATTAACTCCACTCTCTATTTATAACAATAATAATTTAAATTTTATGGAGTTTATATTCAGAAAATTATTGGACGAATACGATAACTGGGGTTTGAAAATAAATTTAGAAAAATCATTTTTTATGGGATATGAAGCCGAAATCGATGATTTAATATTAGTAGATCAAAAGGGGGTATATTAGAGTATGCGAAAAATTTGAGTATCTGGGAGTAAAAGTAGATAAAGAGGATAAACAAGAAAGTGACATTAAGAACAGAATAAATAAAGGTAGCCTACAGCAATAACAGCAATGAATAATGGAGTCTTATGGAACAGACATAGGCTATAACCAGAAAATGTAAGTTACAACTATATAATTCAATAGTGAGAAGTAGGCCTACTGTCACATATGGAGCTGAAGTTTGGAAATTCAACAAAAACTTATGTCGATGGAAATGGATTCCATACGGAGAGCAGTAATATGTTCAAAATTAGAAAAAAAGTACTATCATACGAGAAAAAATGAATATTAGATATTCAATAGTAATTTATATACGATACGAGGTATAAGCAATTAAATAGGTGTCGGCGCGTATGACAAATGCAAGAAGAAAGGTTACCCAGGAAAAAATTTGAATGGTGTCCACCTGGAAGGAAAGGAAGGCCTCGAAACTCGTGGATGCAAGGAACAAGAACTGGAATGACAACAAGAGGGCCGGAGAACATGGAGTGTATGGATAGAGACGAGTGGAGAAGAAAAATGAAACGTTAGGCACAGAAATATGTGTAAACATAAGAAATCTGTATATAAATAAAAAATAATTAAAACAAGGAATGATATGCGCAAAATAAATTAATTATTGACTCAATTCTGTAAATGCATGCTATTATGCATTACAGGGATTTTTGTCCTCCCATTTCCTTTCAAAAAAATACTGAAATATATAAAATATATAAAACTATTATTCTCCTAGTTATATTATATGGATGCGAAAATGGACCCTTAATTTAAGGGAAAAAGAAGATTACGAGTATTTGAGAATAAAGTTCTTAGGACAATTTTTAGGCCAAAAAGAGATGAACAGACAGGTGATTGGAGAAGACTCCATAACAGTGAGCTACATGATCGTTATAGGAAACCAGAAGTAATAAGGACAGTTAAGTCTCGTATACTGCCATGGCTAGGACATGTGGAACGAATGGGGAATAAAAGACGTGCATTGAAGTTTCTTGTAGGAAACCAGAAGGAAAACTCCCAGTTGGTAGACTAAGAATGAGGTTAGAGAATAAAATTATCCATGATTTCAGGGTATTAGATTATACAGGGATGATTGGAAAACATTAACTAAGGTCAGGGATGAATGGTGAGCTTATGCCCGCGCGGCCATGAACCTGCGTGTTCGATAGTGTCAGTGAGTGAGTTAGTTAGTTAGTAGACCCGTAACACGACAGACAGTGAATGTTCAGTAACTGTACGGAGTATAGGTGACGTCACTTGATCTTCATATTTACCGATCACATACAAATAAATCGCAAGAAGAGCATTACAGTAATTCCTATACCTTACGCATGCACTTGGGTATAAATTGGAACTGCTGAAGTTCATTTGTTTCGCTCAAGAATAACATAAGTGAGTTACTTTTAGGTATATTAATGCGAATACACATGTCCAGGGTGTCCCCAGCGGGTACTCCGCCCCATCGATCTGATATCAACAAAAATGACGTCAACTCCACGTGCATATAACTAAAAGGTAAGAGGGTTAAAAAAATGTTTTAATTATTATCATTCATGTCAGTTCCATTGTGTTAGTGGTTATACACTCAGATGCCATCTCGTTCAGACTACGCGTCCCGGGCTCTCCATGCGGTGTTCGTGGTTATACACTCAGATGCCATCTCGTTCAGACTACGCGTCCCGGGCTCTCCATGCGGTGTTCGTGGTTATACACTCAGATGTCATCTCGTTCAGACTACGCGTCCCGGGCTCTCCATGCGGTGTTTGTGGTTATACACTCAGATGCCACCTCGTTCAGACTACGCGTCCCGGGCTCTCCATTCGGTGTTCGTGGCGGACGATTCGGAGCGAGAGCAGACATTTCTCAGGGTTTATCTGTTTTCCCCAGACAAAAACCTTAATATACCACTTTTCCACACTCATGTCATCCATTTTCATGGGCGACGCCAGGATTACGGAGGCAGGTGCATCTGCATCTATACTTAACTTATAAAATACAATTTATAATTATACATTTATGTTATGTCTCAGCACGTATTACGAATGAATGAACAGCGCATACCAAAAAGAATGTATAATTATAAAACAAAAGGGAGAAGAATGTTGGGAAGACCATTGAAGAGATGGGAGAACCAATTCGACCTATAATGAGGTCGGAACAGGCCATTGGGCTTAATCCTTGTTGATGATGATGTTATGTTAAATAAGTTAATGTAACATTCAAATCGGACGAGCATTTTAAAATGCTTCGCACACCGACTTAATACAAAATCTTTAATTTTTCTGTGTATTCCCCCCTCCCAACAGGGGGTGAATTTTTATTCAAACAGTAACTTAATAAAGGTATATCTCTTAATTTTTTATGTGTATATTCTTTTCGATAGAGGGGTGCAAGTGCAGCCCTTTGCACTCTCCTTCCGTCGTCATATCCATTTCGTTTAAATTCATTGTCCTTTATATCCCTCCTCATCATACTGTATATTATTCATTATCTTTTACGGTCTCACTTACCAAAACATGGAATTCTCTTCCGCCCTATGTCAGAGACTGTCAAACTATAACATCCTTCAAAAACAAACTAAAGAATTATTTAATAACAAACTAACTTATACACCTCACTGATAATATTCTTTTAACAATTAATAAATTTAATTATTTATGAAAATAATATTAAGAATAACAAATATTTTAATTTGTTTTGTTTTAAATATTGTATAATCGTAAAATTAGTTTTCTGTATCTCATTATTTTCCTTTGTTTTTTATATACACTAGACAGGGACAATTTAATATGTCTTGATTGTATACATTTTATTATTAGTTTTAGTCTTAATTTTAACTGACATTAACTGGTTGTTTTATAGATCGTAATACGTAATACGTATATTATATATTATCTTTTTGATCAAATTTTTACTTAGTATTTAATATTAGAGTTAATTGAGATTGTTATATTTTGATATAATATATGTTTGTCCTGGTGAGTGGAAGAGAAGCCACATGGCCTTAACTCCACCAGGCTAAATAAATCTAAATCTAAATCTAAAATAATTTCATCTACTTCGTGATAGTGCGACATTCCTGGTCAACCGACTTCCTTGATACCTCTGTTCTTAAGTAGTAGAGGGTTCAACTAATCTTATCCCTTTCCTAGTATTACGCCGGACACCGAGTAGAGGATTCTATGAAATCAAATAGCTTAAAAGTTTCTTCGTTGTTGCTCTTAAATTTGATTGTATACATTTTATTATTAGTTTTAGTCTTAATTTTAACTGACATTAACTGGTTGTTTTATAGATCGTAATACGTAATACGTATATTATATATTATCTTTTTGATCAAATTTTTACTTAGTATTTAATATTAGAGTTAATTGAGATTGTTATATTTTGATATAATATATGTTTGTCCTGGTGAGTGGAAGAGAAGCCACATGGCCTTAACTCCACCAGGCTAAATAAATCTAAATCTAAATCTAAAATAATTTCATCTACTTCGTGATAGTGCGACATTCCTGGTCAACCGACTTCCTTGATACCTCTGTTCTTAAGTAGTAGAGGGTTCAACTAATCTTATCCCTTTCCTAGTATTACGCCGGACACCGAGTAGAGGATTCTATGAAATCAAATAGCTTAAAAGTTTCTTCGTTGTTGCTCTTAAATTTTGAACACTAATGTACTTGTGAGTTTTGCTCTGAAAGATGCAAGTCGCTAAGATTAAAAGGAATTTAAAATACGGTACTCATATTAACAACTGCTCCGTACAGTTTTTGTTGAAACTCATTTAGAAAAGAACACGTTGCACAAGATGAAACGCTATGTGAGCTGCATCTACTTGAAATACAATGCACTGCATTAAGAATTAATATCCTGTTAAATGACTCCGTAAATACGTACCTCAACTTTCAGCATTTTCTGTCATAAGCAATAAAACGTCCCAAATTTGTAAATTGAATTCCGAAGTCAAAGGAGCTGAAGTTCTATAAGGCTATTTGCTACATGTTAAATAGGCTAAATAAATCTAATCTAATCTAATCTAATTGGATTCACGAAATTTAATAAGACGTAGTCCTGAAAGGACTGTCAGAGTCTAAATTTCCCAACCACTTCTTCCTAAGCTTACCCAGCAATGTTTAATAATAATAATAATAATAATAATAATAATAATAATAATAATAATAATAATAATAATAATAATAATAATAATAATAATAATAATAATAATAATAATAATGAATGTGAAAACAAATATTAATAAACAAAATAGTAACGTTACAGAAAAAATATAGTTAAATCGTAATGCGCAAAATATACTTTTCAGGGATTATAGGACAAAATAAATCCTTGGCATATGGCAAATCCTAAAATATTAATGTAATTAAAAATATTTAATTATAAATAATATTTGTTTAGTATGAACGTGGATGAATTATTTGTTGTCTCAGAGGAAGTTGTGAAGTTGAGCTGATCACCTCATTCGGGAGGCCCTCCATGTACTTGTGTGGTTTTGTGTGTGTGTGTGTGTGTGTGTGTGTGTGTGTGTGTCTGTGTGTGCGTGCGTGCGTGTGTGTGTGTGTTCCATAGTTCAAAATTCTTCTCCCGACAGATCGTGATTTTTTTTTAGTTTTACATTGAACAATAAATTACATGCAGTTGTAAGTGGTTATTTCAAATGAAAATACTGATGCGTCTAGTATAGATACTCGTACTTTTATCCAACTAGTTCACGAACATTTGGAACCTGAATAAGAATTTGTTATCTCTGAATCTGCACCAATTGACTGTTGAACTTCTTTATGAGAATCTCGAACTGTGCAGTGCAATCAATATTGCCAACAGAAAAGATTATTCAAGGTTATATATTAGCCAAAAATTTGTTTCTAGCTAATAACTTAAAGCAGACGTAATTTGGTTTTAACTATTACAAAGACTTTTTTTATAAACCAATAGGTTTACATACTTTCGAAAAAGTACATATTTTCATATTAAATTTCTATATTATAATTACAAAGCAATGCAGTTAGTTAATTAGTATTTTATTATCGTCGCAATTCAAATCTAGGCGCAGCACTTTTGCAAGATGCCTCTTATTTCAAGCTTAAGTTTCTTTTAAGTACCATACATTTACGACAAGGGACATAGGCTTTAATTAAACTAGCCTACAAAATTTTACTTTTTTCTGTAACTGGCAGAGAAACAACTAATCTTTATGTTTTCGGGTGTGCTGATAACGAAAATGTTAATGAAAATGCAAGATTAGCTCTCGTTTAGAAGTTATGCTAACTTTCGTTTTTGCCTATATGAGCTTATGCATGTATTTACCTTGTTGTTAATCCCTTGGAGGAAGATCACTGAAGGCGCAACCGCTTTGCCTGGCATTTGTAATTTTATATTGGTGATTTCCAAATTAGTGTCCAGCAGTAATCGGCTAACATTGATGCACTCCACTTTTCCTGGTATCTCATTTACATGTTCCAAATTTGCTGGTGGAAGCGTTCCCCGTGCTCGTTTCTTACAACACCACAGTTGTCAGGAAAAAAAAGTCCAATTGGGAATCTAAGAAATGTAATTTTAAGGACATGTTACACCCTAGTCTATCGTAGCAACGCATAGGATTTGCCACAAGATCCTTATAGTTTTCTGTCTCCTATTTCCTAGAAAGTTTGTTGACACTTGAACAAAGGCATCCCAAGCTAACTTTTCATTACCTGTCAGGATGGTGTTGATATGCTCGTCTTTGTACATTTCCCGTATCTGGGGACCCACGAAAATCCCCTCTTCTTTTTTGTCTCACTAAGTCATGGAAATGTTTGGCGCAAATAGATAAATGCTACCTCAGTTCTGCACATGGCCTTAACGAAGTTTTTCATTAGGCCCAATTTTACACGAAGAGCAGGGAGAATTACGCTCTTGGATTCGACAAGTGATCTTGCATAATATTGTGAGGTCTGGTTAAAGTGATTAATACTTAGACCAATCTTTCATTTTATAATGGAGTGCTATGGCGCGGCTATCCCAGAGGCACTGGAAGCAACAGGACTTGGTATACCCCTGTTTAGACCAAGTAGTATGCCTATGATTTTCACATCCCCGGAAATCTGCCATTTAAACTAGACATAGTTCAATCGCTTAACAACCGTTTCATGTTAACTTAAGTTTCTTTCATGTAAGGTGCATACCCAATCGGTATCGATGGTAACACGTTGCCATTATGCAGTAGGACACACTTTAGACATTTTGGAGGAGTCGATGAACAATCTCCACTCATCACTTTCATATTAATTCTCATAGCTGCCATTAGTCCCAAAAGAGAGTAATGTAAGATTTGGCTTTAAAATTTCCAGTAAAGTTTTTTACTTTTTTTCCAAGCATGGATGCATTGTAAAACACGTTACGTATAATAATACGCTCTTCTGCGTCGAGATATAGGGGATAATGACGTCATCACTTTGGCCTTACATTTACACATAGAAGATTCAAATTTGCACACACACTGCGTGCACCTCTTAGTATGTTTCAGTTGATTTCGAGATCTGTGCATTAACACGAAGGGGGTGCAGGGGACCCGAACTTAGAAAATAGGGATTTTCAGAAAAAATTCCAATTTACCTCAATTTTTCTCACCTTGGGTACATGATGAATGGTATATTTTAAAAACTATTCTTTTCTGAAGAGAATAAGGTTCGAATCATGATCCTAGGATAAATACTGATGTTGCTGAAGCTGCTTGCCTGAAATTAACCTAAACAAAATTATAATTTAAAAGGGTTATACGCACCTCCTTTAACTTCGAAATGAGAGCTAATTGGAGCTTTTCATTGTCTTTTCCTTGTCAGTTTAGTATTAAACATTTACTTCATTGCACTTACATTTTCACTGTTAGCTAATGTTATCATCGAAAGGAAGGTCATATTAAGATTTCACCAGTTTAAAAAAAAACTTCGATTCCGGGTGGGTTTGGGCTCACTAATCTTAGAACAAGAGCCGAGCATTGTTATCAGTTTTAACTAGTTCATAGGGACAGAAACACAGCAATCAAAGTAGTTAGCTTAGACGGTATCGTTTCGGAATTAATATTCAATTGATTCTAGTTTCAAATCTCAGTACCGATCATTTTGTACTATGCTCTTTCTTCGGGTTTCCTTTGTTATCAAAACAAACAATAGGATGGGATTTTATTATTTAGATCAATTTCACGATAATCATATTTTATATAATTCTTAAAATTGAAATCAATATACTTCTACAGAAAAATATAATAAATGTCACATCAAAATCCATAGATTGCAGCTACGACAAGTTACACTGAACAACAATTTTTTTTTTCTCAGAACGAAAAATATGTGATTTTGTTAGTATGGTTTCTCCTGAATTCAAATATGATATCGGTTTTTTTCCATCATGCAAGGTTTCCGAGAGACAGGCATTTATAATTTCAAACACTTTAATATTTTCTACATTCGTAACTACACAATATTCGAACATTCGGACTCACCTAGAAAGTAAGAAATTACGATTTTCTGCTATATTTCGCCTGTGGAGCATCCCTCTTTACGGTCCAATAATAATCGGTCAGCATATTAGGATTCAATTTGCTTTGATATATCTTTTCCGTAGTTGAAATCTCCTAAGTTAGTTCATTTGGTTTTATTTTTACAATGGACAAATGGACGAAAAAACGTTTATTAAAAAATAATTATTTAAATTCATTAATTTAAATTGAAATAAAAAACTGTGGGTTTTGGAGAAATTCCGAATACATATTTGAAAACACGACAAAAAACTGCATTGAGTACAACTATTGGTACTCATGAGACACAAACCATGTTGACCAGTGCAATTGTAGGTTCAATATATACTGTAGATGTCAAAGCCGTTATATACAAGAACGAATTAAAATTTGAAAGCAATTAGTTTGAATTTGGCACTTTATTTAATGTTATATTTTAAAAATACATTAAAACAGTTCCTTCAAAATGCCTTTGAACAGGAATTGTAAAAATAGCATACACATTATAACTAGCCCACCATTTTAATAATATCATTCCAAATAATCGTAACTGATTTATATATATGTACAATCAGACTACGTACTAATAGCATATTTCAGTCAATTGTTTTGTTTAGCTTTTTTATGGAATCAGCAGGTGATTTGATTAGAACTTTCTTTATTTAAGAATAATTCTTGCATGTTTGGTAAAAATACCCATATTTTCTGTTGATGAGCCAAAATGTTCAAGGGATAATTATTAACCCTAAAAATGTTCTAGTTCAGTTTAGCGAAAGGTTATACACACTTGTTGAAGGATAAAAAAGTTGAATACGCTATAATATTAAAATGTATGTGTGTGTTTGTGTTTGTGTGTGTGTGTGTGTGTGTGTGTGTTGTGTGTGTGTGTGTGTGTGTGTGTGTGTGTGTGTGTGTGTGTGTGTGTGAGTGTGTGTGTGAGTGTGTGAGTGTGGAGGGGTGTCACCGCATGGATCGAACCTCACCCTTGTCAGATTTTAAATTAACATACCAGAGGAAAGAGGTCTTTCAGAAGATCTCTCGAAATATGACATGAGCAGGAGTACTACGTGGCAGGAAGGTAATAATGATGATATACAGTGTATATATATATATTCACACAGTTAAAATTATTTCAATAACTCTGAGTTCAAATGTTAGGAAAAAAGTAGTGGGACATGAAACATAGCAAGTTGTACGAATATTATAATACAGTAACAATTGAGTGTTAGACGATTACAAATTATCTGTTTGGAAGTCAATATTTTAGTTATGTTATTAATTCTGGCTTCCCATAAATATCATGTAGTTTATTTTTATGTAGTTCTCCTCAGGTGAATTCAGATGAATGGAACTAGAACAGTTAAATCTAGTCGACTGCGATGAGAATGACATGTAGCACGAATGGGGAATGAAAGAGGGGTTTTGAAACCCTAAGAAAAAACAGAGAAAGCACCCAATAGGTATGCCAAAAATGAGGCTGAAGAATAATATTTACCACTATTTGAAGGAGGTAAATTATACAGAGTAAGTATTATTAGAAATCATTAACTCAGGGATGTATGACCGCGTAACTTTGAACCTACGGGTTCGATAGGGCTATTGAGTGAGTTAGTATGTAAGTGCAATCAAAGAGACTGAAAAATAGTAAGGAAGCAATAAATTTAATTTATCCTAATTAATAAAATATAATGGGAAATTACGCTATAGAATTACACTGGTCAACATGATTTTTGTCTCATGAGTACCAATAGTTGTACTTCATGCAGCTTTTTCATCGTGTTTTCAAATATGTATTCGGAATTTTTCCATCAGGCACAGTTTTTTTATTTCAATTTCAATTAATGGATTTAAAAATTTATTTTTATAATAAACGTTTTGTCGTTCATTGGCGCAGTGAGCGATGAGCACGGGGAACACTTTCATCAGGAGATTTCAGCTATGGAAAAGAGATATCAGGGCAAATGGAATCCTAATATGCTGGCCGATTATTGTTGAACCATCAAGAGAGATGCTCCATAGGCGAAATATAGCAAAAAATCGTCATTTCTTATTTTCTAGGTGAGTCCGAATGTCGAATATTGTGTAGTTACGAATGTAGAATATATTAAAGTGTTTGAAAGTATAAATGCCTGTCTCTCGGAAACTTTGTGTGATGGAGAAAACCCGATATCATATTAGAATCCAGGAGAGAAAATACTATCAGAATCACATATTTTTCTTTCTGAGACAAAAAAAAGGTTTACTTTTTATTGCTCAGTGTTGTTAGTAGTAAGTGTTGTAACGTCCACATTTAGTTACACACCTTTTTAAAAATAGCCTTATAAACCTCAACTCTGGATTGAGTCAAATGATGACAGATTTCTCTTTCTTAATTTAATAATTGCTAATAGCAAATATGTCGCAATATAACACATGAAGCATGAAATATGACCACGAGACCATGAACCTCCGGGTTCGCTGGTGATAGTGATGGGTAAGTATGTTGGTGTAATCAAAGAGACTTAAAAGTAGTAAGGAAGCAGTGAATTGAATTCCATATCCTTAAATAACAAAAAGTGCACCGCTGTCGTCTCGAGGTAGCGTGCTACCTTGTCACGCAGCGGGCCCGGGTTCGATCCCCGGACGGAGCAGTTTTTCTGGGTGAGATTTTTAATGGGGTTTTTCGTCACCTGTAAGACAAATGTCAGGAAAACTTTAAGGCCCAAACGGTCCCCGAAACCATATGGCTATCATCATCCTTCACCGGTGTGGAGAGCAATGGGAAGCTACCACATCTACAATTCCCTAGTAAAGCTACAAGCATAGCATGAAAATGCTGTGATTGCAGTGAACGACCTGCCCTCGGGCAGAATTACTATGGATGAAATAACAAAATATAATAGGGAATTACGCTATAGAGTAATTAGTCGTAGGCCTATGTGTAACCACTAGATTTAGTTACACGCATCTTTTAAAATAACCTTTTTTCGCGATAGTGCGTTTTATCGTACTTACCATCAGTGGTGACCATTATTGAAAGTTCAACTTCCTACATTTCGGGGTTAACAACCTAAATAACTATACTGTAATATTACATATACACCCACGTGCGGGAAGTAAAACCACTGCCCTCTGTGTATACTACGTACAATGTATATACAGAAAATACCCCAAAGGTAGTGTTAATATATATTATACGAAACAAATCACTTCATTTTAAATGAACTTAACTTTATTTGAAACAATATAAAACAATAAATACGTACTTACGCCCATGTTATTAATAATTGTTCTCAAGGCCTTCTGTTGTTTCAACTAATAAACATTGCCCACACTGTCAACGTTAGTCAATTGTTTATAATGAACGCAAATATTTCCAACAAAGATGCTATTATTTTACCATTATTTATTATTCTGAAAACACCATCGCGCAAAAAATTATGTACAGCGCACGTTTGTGAAGTGTTTTACAGAATCTCGGAAATTAAAAACCTCGCTATTGCTCGGTTCTTAAACATTATTACTCGATTCTGTAAACGCCACTTCCCCAACCTCGCATTGTAATATACTATTACATTCCCAACTCTGGTTTGAGTAAAATTATTATGAGATGGTTTTCTCTCTTGATTTAATCATTTCTAATAGCGAATACGTTACAATATAATACATGAAGCATGAAATATGAAGTATATTCACATATTATGTTGGATTTAAGAATGTCTGCAATACACAAATCCCTCTACATTATATTTTTGAAATGCGAATTAGTATTAAAAAGCACGTACTATGTAATGTAGTGTGGATAAATTTTGTGGATTAACACGTTACAAAATAAATCCTGCGAGATACGTGTTTGGTCAGGTGTGGGGACTTCAATCGGATTTAATAAGCAAATAAAATGTGCTTACAATTTATATAACTTATTTAATTTCTATTAGTATTCTGTTACCAATCAAGTTGGCTCAGATATCAGAATGTTATAATCATGTTTGGGTTGGGTCTGGTACATATTTAGAAGACGGCCAACTTATTATTCAGCATTTTTTAATTTAATTTTTATTATTAGGTACTCAATTTAAAATTGAGATAAGAGAATTTCGGGCTTCTTAAGATGAGGTCTATTTATATTATGTTACCGGGCAAGTAATACTATTTTAGAATCATATTTGGGAGCAGCCTCTTTCTGATAATTTTATTGTTAAAACAGGACTTAGGCAGGGAGATGCCTGGTCAACTATTTCATTTATCTGTGTTTTGGAGAAAGCAATAAACATACTGAAGTAAACAAAAATGGAATAATTTTTAATAGGCAATGAATTACCTAGCATATCGCTCATTTGATGTAACAACGTCATAACTCAAAAATTGTTGATTTTGAGTTATTGGTACTATATGAAAGACAAAACTGAGTTCTACATTCAGGAAGAACGACATAAGCTATTGCATACAATTGAAGTAATTTGATATCTATGACAAATTCAGGCAAAGGTATATGGATTTCAAACCTTTAAATGGTTCTCCTGAAAAACTATGTATTTTGAGTTATGACGTTGTTGCAGCAAATGAGCGAGTGAAGATGAATATATATCGAATATATACATTTAAGGCACCATATTAAGAAAAAGCAAATGACTTATATATCCATTCCATAGTAATTCTGCCCGAGGGCAGGTCTTTCACTGCAATCATACTATGCTTTGCAGCTTTACTAAGGAATTATTGTGTGGTAATTTCCCGTTGTTTACCACACCGGTGAAGGATGATGATGATGGCCTGATAATTTTCGGGGACAGTTGTGCTCTAAGCTTCCTGACATTTGTATTACATGTAAGACCTCACCCAGGAGCTTGTCTCGACCGGGAATTAAACCCGGGCCCACTGCGTGACAAGGCAGCACGCTACCTCGAGAGACAGCGATGGACTTTGTGTATATATAGTAAATAGATAAAGAATCCAAGAATTGAGTAGGATGACTATATAAATGACAAACGACAAACTAGTGAAAAACAACTACAGATAAATTTCCAACTCGAAAAATAAACATATATCGACCCAGAGAGTGATAGAGGCAAATTATTTAATTAATTGGGAACATCATTTTATCACCTAAAATTGAGGCGGTTAGAAGCAAAGAGCGTGAATTTGTTTGCAAAAGAAAAAAAGTTTGGTGCATAATTATATTCTTTAAGCATAATTTTCTTTAGTGACAAAGTGATGTAAGTGTATGCGGTAGGGGTAGATAAAGAATGATTGTTATAAGTATTAATTGCCTATGAATTTATTATACAACTTCAAATTTAAACCTGTTCTCTCAATACTGTCAAACTTGCATTATATCCGTTTTTCTAACAGCCTCAATTGAAACAGAAGGAGGAGAGAGAGAGAGAGAGAGAGAGAGAGAGAGAGAGAGAGAGAGAGAGAGGAGAGAGAGAGAGAGAGAGAGAGAGAGAGAGAGAGAGAGAGAGAGAGAGAGAGATAGAGAGAGAGAGAGAGATAGAGAGAGAGAGATAGAGAGAGAGAGAGAGAGAGAGAGGTGGGAGGAAGGAAAGGAGAAACGAAGATTACAATTATTAAAGAAAATTCTGGGCTGGATTTTTCTCATCACGATCCATTTTATTATCCCTCATGACCTTATACTGAGATATGAGAAATATTAAAAGTATTTGATAAGAAACAATTGGGAATTTTTGCAATAAATAGTGACGAATAACTAACTCACTAACTCACTGGCACTATCGAACCCGTAGGTTCATGCCCTCGCGAACCTAAGCTCTCCATACATCCGTATCCTAAGCTAATGCTTTCCAATCATTCCCTGTATAATATACTTTCACCAAATCATAGCTCGTTCTTGGTCTACTAACTGGGCGTTTTCGTTCTGGTTTTCCTAAAAGAAGCTTCCATGCACGCCTTTCATTCGCCATTCGTGCCACATGCCCTGCCCATCGCACTCTACGGAACATAACTGTTATTATATCCGGCTTCCCCAAAGACCATATAGTTTCACTGTTATGTAAGTCTTCTCTATTCTCCTGTCTGATCACTCCTCTTTGGTCGAAAAATTTTCCTAAGAACTTATTCTCAAATACTCGTAATCTCTTTTCCTCCCTTATAGTAAGAGGCCATGTTTCGCATCAATGAAATATAACTGGTAGAGGAATAGTTTTATATATTTTCAGTATAACTTTTTTTAAAGGTGTTGGGACGTCAAGAGTTTCTGTAATGCAATAATAGCACTCATTTCCAGATGAATACATAGGTGAATTGAATAAATTGCTTTACGGCGATCTACATGGTCTTTATGAGAACAAAATGTAATTATAACAATTAAGTCGTAGGTTACAATAGGCAGGACATATGGGGCGAATAGAGGATAAAAGAGGCATCTCATGTCTATCTGTGATTATTGTTCCTAGGTATTTAAATTCAGCCACTTCCTCAAAATTTTCCTTATTTGTCATTAGCTGTCCATTTCCATTATATAATATATTTCTTTTGCGTGACCCTATATTTAGTTTTATTGATATTTACTTCCAGTCCCAATTTCTTAGTGTTACTCAACAGTGTGTGTTTGTTGTCCTTTAGTATCTCCTCGCTGTCGCCCAATAGTATTTCATCATCAGCATAGACTAACTGCTTATTAATAGCATTGAGTTGTAGACCTTCTTCATCCTCTAAAGAATTAATGGTTTGCTCTAGAACAAAATTAAATAGAAGAGAAGATAGTGCATCTCCTTGCTTCAACCCATTGTGGATTTCAAAAGTATCGGAAAACCGTTTATCTACTCGCACCCTACTCTTTGTGCCATTTAGACACATTCGTATAAGTGTAACAAACCTTTTGGGAATTCCGAACTCTAGCAGGATTATTTTAATGAAATTTTGTAATTCTGATAAATTGTAATCTTGAGACATGAATTTATAGCATAAATGTATAAAATATAACTGAAAAGATTTGAATGTCTAAAGTGTATGAAAGTGGATACATTCAAATAGCGTAGTGTCCTTCACACCAATGCACAATATGCGGGTACATGCCCACTGCCTACAAATTGCCGCAAACCTGTACATTTTGTATTCTTAGTGCGGTACGCACAAGCGCAAAAGGTTGCAAAGCATATTTCATACGTGTTTTAAAAAAATTGTTTGTGAGGTCGATTTGTTTGCTCCGGGGCAAACACGTGATACCACGTGATCTGAATATCAAACACACGACAAGAACCTCTAAAGAGATTTACATAAGGATCTTGCATACGATGGAAGTGTTAAAGCATACACAGCTTATTATTCTCAACACAATAGATTGATTCAAATAAGGTCAGCAAGAAAACCTCAATATAGTTCAGCAGAATTAGCAACTTAACGTCCATTGAATTAAGGTTAACATATTACAGTAGGCTAATTGCAAATACATTGGCATCTTGTAAAAATAAATCTAAATTTATATTTGCTCTGACCTCGACTTCATCATTACCCAGTGTAAGGTACATATATTAATTGGCGTTTCTCGTATAATTTATCATATTATTATTATTATTATTATTATTATCATCGTAAGTCAGCTGGAAAATCTAGAATGGATAGAATACGAAATAAAGAAATAAGAGAAATTATTGGTGTATAACAGGAGACGGTCATCATAGACATTATAGAAAAGAAAACATTACAGTGGTATGGCCATGTCAAAAGAATGCCAGAGCAAAGATTGCCTAAAATTGTTATGGAAAGAATCCCAATAGAAAGGAGGAAGAGGGGAAGACCGAAGAAAACTTGGATAGAAGGGGTATAAGCAGCTATAAATATCAGATGATTGGAGGAAGATGAATGGATGGACAGAGAGGAATGGCGTTTGGTTTCAGGAAGACGGCGGCAGCTGCTATGATACCGGATGATGATTATCGTAAGTATTATTTCTGTAATCATCGCATAAAATGTTGTTTGTACATGAAATTTACATTGCAACATTTAATATATTTTAACTCTTTATAATTAGTATAGTGCAGTGGTGTAAAACACGAGTTATGTGAGATGATACGCTCCTATATGCACCAGGAGTGTTCCGCTGGACAGGTAACGCTACCTGGTGACTTGGTTCAGTTTCACTCTCAAACGTAATGATGAGCATGGCTACGTTTAGCATGGATACCTTGCGAGAATCAAGCCTTCGTATTTTTTGGCACAGAATCTCTCTCCCAATTATGAAACGGTTATATTAGCTAATTCGATGAAACAAAAACAAGATAAAACATGAAAATCGCCTTTAAAACTAACAAACTCAACAACATCGTATCAAACAAATTTGAAGTAACAGATAAATACGAAAATAAAGGCATTTATAAACCAAAGTACAAAATTGCGATAAGTTTTACATCGGTAGAACAACAAGAAATTTTAACAAAATATATACTGAACATTTAAAAAATATTAATAACAAAGAAAAGTCAATGAAAATAAGTAAGGTAACAAAAATTAAAACGTATAAAATAATACTGAAACCAATAGTTATGACTGATCAGCCAGAATCCTTGTGGATT
The DNA here is from genome assembly GCA_030220185.1 of Diploptera punctata. NCBI lineage: Eukaryota > Metazoa > Arthropoda > Insecta > Blattodea > Blaberidae > Diploptera > Diploptera punctata. Next base: position 103,952 of record JASPKZ010003435.1, read on the forward strand.
TCATCTCACCTCATTTAATATAATTCCTCGACGTGGAATTCATCGGGACAAAAGTAAATGGTTTACGGTTACTTTTAATTAAGTGACGTTCGAACCCGCAGGTTCATGACCGCGCAGATATAAATTCTCTATACATTCCTATTCTCAGTTAATGTTTATCAATCATCTCCTGTAAAATTCACCTCCTTCGAATCATGGCCCATCTCATTCTTGGCCAATCTAATAGGCGCTTTGTCTCTTGTTTTTGTACAACAAATACTATGCCATTTTTTCATTCCTCATTCGTGCCATATTCTGCTCATCACAGTCTACGAGTCTTATCTGTCCTTATAGCATCTCATTTCGTATTAAAGATCATGTTCCTCACTGTTAAGTTGACTTCTCCATTCACCTGTCTGTTTGTAACTCTTAAGTCCAAAAATTATCCTAAAAACTTCACTCGTAATTTTTCCCCTCTCATAAAGTATGAAATTAACTTTCGCATCCATACGATATTACTGAGAGAATAACCGTTTCATATATTTTTATTTTAACATTGTGGAGAGTTTTCCATAGTCAACCTTTCGTCTCGGCCCCACCTGCAAGATCCTCCGTTTTATTATATATCATAATTTAGTTATATTAATTTTAATTAATTTGACCTTTTAATTTCAATGCTACATTGCAAAATATGTAAGCTTATGAAGCCGAATATTATTAGAAATAATATTAATTAAGCATAAATTAAATAAAATTTAAGTAATGATTGTATATACAGGGTGTTGCAAATAAAATCCAAAACGGAGGTGAGGTGGTATTTTGAGATATTTTGATCATTTCTTAATAAGGTACATATGTCCGGAAATGATACTTTTCACACTATGAGTAGCTAACTTCTCAAGAGTTCGGTTAGTTGGATTTCGAGACTCAATACTGGACAATACTGTCACAGTCACATCAAGGTTGGAACATATACATGTCGGATTAAGAATATTATTAGATGTAGCAGCTTAAATAACAGGTCTCATTGCAGAGCGTTGGTCAGCTGTGTAGTGATTGGCGCACACATTTAAATACGCCTGGCATCGTTTGAATTATTTATGCAGCAGTGTGGACTCGGGCTATAAGATCCATACGTGACTCTTCTGGTATCTGATAAACAGACTGTTTCATGTCGCCCCACAAAAAGTAGTCGAGAGGGTTAAGATCAGGTGATCTTGGAGATCATGGGACTGGTCCCCTTCTGCCAATCCATCGACCTAGTATGAATACATGGTATTCAGCTGTTAGGCTAATTCGCTATAGAGCCGAAGAAGCTGATCATTTCGACATACATTTTATATTAAATCATTGATTTTTCCAAATGTATTTTATTAATTTTATTAAATTTAAGCCACTCTGCTAAGATTTTCGGTTTTATCACTTGGCCTCAAGACAAATGTCGGAGTGGTCCGCTAATCTGCACTAGTAAATTAAAATTTTCTGAAATTTATTTTCCAAATTCAAAAATTTCGCAAACTATCAGCTTAACCTGAAAAGAGTCGTTTCCCGTTTCTTTTAGGGCTTGCAGTCCTCCCGTAATTGTCCCTTCGGGGATTGGCGGCGGGCGGGCGCGGCGGCTGCGGTTTTCCTCTTGGAAATCTAGAACATGAACGTAGAACAACATCTAATGATGAACGCATCAAGACTTGCAAATGTCCGACCACTGGACTACGGCTAGTTGCGACTAGCAGCAGGTTTATCGCTCAACCAACGACGAATAAATAGCAATGAGCTGAAGAGGGCATAGTAAGTCCCTAAAACAACCGGAAGGGACAGGCCACGGGCCCTGCACGTTAATTCGCTCGGCTGCTGAGTGTGCACCCGAGTCAAACTGAGTATGCACTCGGCAGGCCGTGAGAGAAGTGTATGGGTACATAAAAGGAGGTCTTGCTCTTCCAACTCTTAGGGTCGCATGTTTGGACGCATTAGACAGTAAAATGCCTTCTCTTCTGAGCAAGTTATATGCTAATACGATTTTGCTTACTCAGAAATATGTTCATGCGATAATAATTGGTTAAATTTGTAAGCTACCTGCGGAGGTAGCTTAAATGAGCAACTCAAATTAAAATCCCGAAGGGAACCGACGGGAACCGATGGTAATCGATGTACTTTGCTGCTTTATCCAACATTTATCCAAGATGTCGGACCTTGAAGACTTCGATCATGTTTTCGGTATACACAGAGAAGAGGAATTTGATAGAGTCTACCAAAGAATTCAACTGGAAGAACAGGAGAATCGGCGTAATATTGCGTGTCGCAGACGTGTTTGTATACGGTATTATTTGCGGGATGCAAGCATAAATGCATTCCTCTATAGCAGACGAAAATAACGGAAGTGGTTTTATCGCTGAGAATTCTGGGTAATTCGTTGCCAATATTACGAAAACGTCGACTCTCGTGCATGACCGATAAGTCGGCCGTTAATTCGTTCTCAGCAATTGCTCACGGTGAATCAGCTCACTAGTGATTGGAGGTAATTTGAGTAGAGAGTAATGTTCTAACATACGACCCTTAGTCTAGTCTAGTCTAGTCTAGTCTCCTCATATTGACATCGAAATGAGCTGGAACTCCGTCATGTTGCTGCCACATTACGTTGCAGGTTCCATACCTGTGAGGTGTTTCCATGTAATCAGCCTTCAAATTCTTCGAACTAACACTGATCTTGAGACATAATTAACTAGTTATAGTGTGAAAACGCATCATTTCCGGACATTGGTACCTTATTAAAAATTATCAACATATCTCAATATACTACCTTACTTTTGTTGTCATCGGCCGCGGTGGACTAGTGGTTATGCTCTTTGCCTCTGGTCCCGAGGGTCGCGAGTTCAAAACCGGCCGGGGTCGATGGATTTTGGGATGGAAAAATCCAAGGAGCAAGTCCTCGGAGGGACGTCAAGCTATTGGTCCCGATTCTGAAGATTTTCAGACTCGTAAAAGATCCTTAAACCTGAATGAAAATGCCTCTAAGAAAAATGTACCGGATTTTCACGTCGTAGTACTACCTTGGTTTCTTAGATCTCAGTATGAGGCAGAACGCTGACCACGGACCACTCAAATGACATCTATATGAAAACAAGTGTAACTAAATTTGTATGGTTCAAATTCTTTCCTGTAGGGGGAGAGCGCCTAAATCTCTGTTAAGGGAAATATGGGCTTACAAGACAGGAAGACTTTCGTTGTCGGTGTTTTTTTTGCAACACCATGTATATGCTACACATGTATGTCTGACTCGTCGTGTAATTAATATTTTTATATTTAATATGAATAGATAATTTACGGATCTCAGTAAATATCTACGTATTCTCCTATGCTGAGATGAGAATGAGATGTGGAAGTGATGAAAGCGATATCAAAGTCGAGGCTAATAGAGAACTAAGTCACAGTGTCAACACGCTAGAAAACTTTATGAGGGTTAATATATGGGAAGTTCCATTAATCACTGGCAAGCTTACGAAAATAATCAATCACATAATGTTGCGGTGAAGCTACCAGTTTGAGCAAAGTTTCACCGAGCTGTGAATATGTAGTCACACACACTGTTTTAACGTCATCCTTTCATCAAATAGCGTCTACAACATCCCCGCTTCACAATCGTTTGTCACCGATGTTCACTTTTCCTATAATATAAACAACAATGTAAGTTTACTATGCTTTCAAAGTCAATATTTTTACAAGATCCTACAGTATTGCACATTTAAGCAAATAATAGCAACAACAATACAGGGACTATATAACTCATGCCCCAAATGGGAGTCAGTGACCAATCACGTTTAAATTAATTTTGTTTTACAACCAATCATAGTCGTGTTTGACCTAGATAATTATCGAATTATGATTACCAAAATAATGACAGCTCCTCCTTTTTAATATTATGAACAGGTCAGAGGATTATTTTGCAGTGACTGACTCTGTAACAAATACGTTGAATATAGCAAATAAGGAACAGATTCTTTCGACCTACACATTTCATAATTGTATATTAAATAATTATGAGTTTTAAATACTCATTTTACCGAGTTGTATTTCAAAAAAATTAATAACCTACAATGTTGGTTATAATATAAAGTTTGATGTGTTTAATTTTTTCTCCACTAGGGTGCATTCTTAAAATATTGCGATCCTAATTAGCAATAAATAGTATGATCAAGTTGCAGTGATGAACAAATGAAACATAAGCAAATATTTCTCAATTGTTTCCAAACATCGCCGTTTACATTAAATATATATATTTTAAATTTACTACATTTAAATAAAGATTTGTAAGTAAACAGCTTAATGTTTTCCGTTAAATAGTCCTAACAAATGCCACTGTACATTTCCAAATCCTCTAGATAAATTCAAAATCACTCTTGGCTTTATACTTATAAAATACGCCGGGCTTGCACAGGTGTCCCGCATCGCAGCCGCCGAGTGTTTAAGGCGCCAAGCTACGGGTCTCCATGGAGGAAGACATTTCCTCAAGATATTTCGGCCAGTATGGGACCGGTGCCGACTCAGCATCGTGAGGACTTTGGGTAACTACAATAAGGAGAGGCTCTCGATCAAGAAACCACCTGTAACGGTTGTGGGACCCGACATGTTGACCACGTGAAATCCCTACAATGGCTGAGTAATAGTCTATCCCTATGATTAACACATGTGGACGTGAGGCCAGCATCCATATGGCAGGCCAAGGGCCTTCTACGCCTGTCGCAACGTGGAGTTTGGAGCTTGCTCAGCTGATAGCATACATGGTTTCTGACTAAAATGTTCGGGTTCGATACGCGTCAGGGTTGAATGTTTTAATTTTTAAGTTAACTTGATTGCAACATTTTCTATCTCGGTGGCAGGAGAGGTGGTGGTGTACAATTTTTAACCGTTACATTGTGCATCAGATTCCTGCATTAAATTGCAAACATTTCCACAGTATAAACATTGAAAAGATTGTTGATAGCGATTTGCCCATCGGATGAGGACGTTAAGCTTAGCGATCCCTTGGTTCTTTTCGACAGGTGTAGTTTATATGCCGACACCGCGTTTCACCTTCACTCTTCTCTTCATTATCATCCCTTACTCTGCATGATTTACACTAAAACTACACAGAAAACACGTAAACATACACCCATCCTACAGCTACACTCTTCTCTATACACATTACAAGAATACACGATCTATGTAAAGTGGCCAACTGAATTGGTATGTAAATTGGAAATAGCGAACATTAACCATGTATCTGTCCAGCGCTGAACTCGAAGCACGGACAGTGCAATGGGTGGCATTAGAACACACCACACAGTACAGAAATGTGAATGTATTTGCATTTGTACTTGTTCTAACAAGTCCGCAATGCTGGGTCAGGTGACAGCTTTCTTGGTTCCCGACTAGCGCGACTGGATTCGGTACAAAGCGGTGTTAAACATTTCAATTATAAAATTTATTATATTAATATAAAATGTTCAATCTCGGAACAAGGATAGGTGATGGTGTACAATTTTTAATCTTTATATTGTGCACCAGATTCCTACATTAATTTTCAAACTCTTCCGCAGTATACAGATGAGAAGTTATGAGCAACTCTTGATCGCGATTCGTGCCTCGAATGGAGACGTTAAGCTTAGTGCTGCTTTCATGCTTTTCAACAGGAGTAAGCCACGTACGGGCATCGAGTTTCAACTTCTCCCTTATTTTCAGCATAATCCATTATATAACAACTTTTACTCTATAAAGTTAACTCTCCTCTTATACTCCTCTACGGACACAATACAAGAAAGCATCATATACATAAGTGGTCTGCCGAAGTGGTGCGTAAATGTAAAATGTACCAAATTTACGCCATCTATCCATCCAGCGCGAAACCCGAATCACGAAAAATGCAATAGGTTGCATTAGAAAACACACACACACACACACACACACACACACACTTATTCTACCTGCGCTATTGAATGTTCCTGAATCTCGTTCCCGTTTCTAATACTCGCCCAAGTTATATCTGCACGTGGAAAACATTCTAGGAATGTTCACTCGATTATCTTTCTTCTCTTACCACGTTGCCACTTTCTTTCCCCTGTATTATGTTCTTTGAGTGGGAGGGAAACGCTGGCAAATACTATGTTTTTTTAATGATCGACATCTGCAGTAATCGTTGACCAAATGAATAATCCGGTAACTATGTTACTGGGAAATTAGCTGTTCTTCCTTTACCTTCCTCGTTACATGTGGCCAATTACCGTCCGCTGTGTTGCGTTGTGAGGCGTAACAGAGAGATGACAAACACTGTGATTTTAAATGATCCGAATCCTTCAGCAGTCGATAAATAAATTATCATATTTCACAATCAAGTAGTGATTTTTAACATGAAATTTTCCCAAAGTAAATAACTCAATCAAGAATAAAACTTTGGCAACTTCAATAAAAATTACGGACATACTATAAATGTTATAAAAAAAAGTAATATTTATAAATTGTATCCTTCTTCCTTCCATAATATTTTGACACTAGCGCTAACAGACTTCACCTATAGCCGTGCAGACGTAACTTGGGCGAATAATACTGCATCCATTTTCCATGTACCACAGTCATACTTCCAAACAAGTTTACAGCACTAAATTAATACAATCTTTTCAGAATCTATAATTGCATTTTCTATTGAATTAACTAATATTTATTTGTAACAAATGAATGCGCTACATTTCCTTTTCTTTTTTTTCTTCTAGTAAATACACATGTTTATGTACTACAAATAAACTATTTTCAACTAAATGTAATAGTAGATATGAATAAAATAGTCGTTAGCTCGGAGCATTTCATTGGATCCCGAAAACTCGTTACAAGTTATAAATTAAACGACGTGCCTGGACAATTTTCTGCCATAAATTTAAATTTAAGATTGACGCGCTTTGTTGTTTTTTATTTAAATGTTCATTTGTAATCAAGTCAATAATAAATTATATTTAATTTACATTCACACTAACTGATTCTGGGCTATTGTATTAATTGGTAATATTTAATTTATATAATTGTAATTAGTTAATTTTATATAATTAGTAATATTAGCTTGTGATTGGCCTATGGTGACATCACACCACACTAGCGAACCTGTTGACTTTCTGAACCCTTTGTGATTGACCCACGTGACGTCACGCCACACTACTTGCTCTAATGGCTTAGTCATTATTTTACTACAGCCACTCAAGCAGTGACGTTCATCAGCAAGGATGTTTATTTGAATGGCTGGGGTCAATACTGTTTTTTATAACAACATTTAGCCATTATATTATAAAAAATATTAGAATTAAAAATACTGTTCATTGTTCGGTCTTGTTTTTATTGAAACGTGTAACAAATTTCTCAGACATAGATTTTAATGTTGTCACTGTAAAAAAAAACACGGTCTTCCGAAAAAAAAAAAAAAGAATGTATGGTTGTGGAACAAATGTTTGTTACTCTCCATATGTTTCTACATATGTTTACATCTCACGAGAGTATGCGTGTTAGGGATGAAACGGATATCCGGTAACTATCCGGTATCCGACATATCCGGCCTAAATTTACTATCTGGTCGGATATCGGATAAAAAGCGAGTGTCTGGCCGGATTTAAAAAATACGAAATGTAAAATTTAGATACTTTAATTAATCCACATAACAAATAGGCCTATAATCGCCATATTTTCATTTTGCAAAAAAAATACTACACGTTCTGCACTAATGGCTACATTTCTCTGCAGGGTATATCAGAAGTTTATTAAAAACTATGTTTTATATAAAATCATATAAATTTCACAACAATAACGTTAACAAAATATTTTTTATATTATCTACCTGTCAAAATGTTTTGACGAATTTGACATGAGTATATACCTACGCCTATTTACCTAACCATAACATCTAATTGATAAATGGATCAATCAATCCCAAGACGTAATTTAAAAGGAAATAAAAAAATAAGTTAATTTTGTTTGGTATATAGGCCCTACATACCCGTTTTTTTTTTCACCGCCACAACAAATTTTAACATTGCATAATATACAAACAGCAAACTTTGGATCGTCACTGTTTGTATCAAAATATTCCCATAAAGGCGATCATTCCTTTACTGATGTCACTTTTCGTCGCTAAATCTTTTTAGAAATTACTTGTAAAAATTATTTAATAATAACCGGAAATTGCAATAGCGCGTTTTTAATAAGCTCAAATTGCAATGAACTCAACGAGTCAATGAAACACAGCCTAACTTCGCTCATGAACTAAAATGCCCGAATTCAGCCGAGTCCACCCGATCGTTCATTCCCCAACTATGCGAGCTTTCTTGTTACGATGCGCCAATCTTCAATGTTCGGCCGGCTATCCGGCTTCAAGTTCGTCCGGTTATCCGGTATCCGGCCAAGGAGCAATCCGTTTCATCTCCAATGTGTGTTCTACGCTTGTGCACCATGTGACATGTACACAGTGGTGAAAGTGTGATGTCACATACATGTAAGCTCAGGCTGCTTCAATAGGACCACATGATAAAATATCACAAGCCGCTCTTGAACGTGTTTGCCTAGTCATATTTTCGTCTCACCCCCACCTGGATTTTTATCTCCCCCTAAACAATGTCTTTTGTTATGAGTAACATATTATCTTTTTGTAATTTATCTGAAATATTATGTCATGAACTATAACGTTTATGGAATCCATAGATTCAATCTTGTACTTTATAAAGCACTCCGCTAGTCCCTAACCTCACCAACTGAACCCAGTTCATTTCTCCGATATCCAATTCTATAACGTCTATCTGCAAATCATTCTCCCACTAAACTTATGTATGTTTTATTCTGTCGTTGATATGTCAATATATCCATAATATATTCGAAGACCTTACCGAATGTATCTGAATAAACTTAGGCTATTTTAACTGGGTAATGATACTAACTTTAAGTAAGTATTTACATTACACTATATGAAAATATTTATAAAATCTTAAATAAAGAAAATAATGAAGACATTTTAGAACAATTATAAGTACTGTAGAATCAGTATAAGAAAAAACAGATATAATTAAACTGGCTAGACCATGTAAAATGAATGGATAATTCAAGAATCACAAAAATGATGAAATATAAGCCCAAAGAACATCGTCGACCAGGAAGACTGCTAGATGTGGCCGAGGCAGGTCTACAAAGGCCTAATTGGTGACGGATGATGATGATGATAAATAAAGAAACAAGAATCCTGGAATACGAACATCAAAAACTTTAATATTATAAAATTACATTTATTCGCCACTAACATTCCTATTCAGGGAAAAATATGGAGAACAAATAATAAAACTGCAAATACTTTTATTAAAAATTCTTTCAGATAAATATAATAAACGTACATTAGAGATTCTGGGTCACAAGTTAAACAGGCTTTTATTGCATATATTATTTTACAGGAAGCACTGAGCATGAAGAGTTTTCCACAAAATGCGTAAAGTATGACGGCATATTACTAATTCCATTCGCGTAATATTGATTACAACATTTTATACCTTAATTACGCGTTGGACCTTAATTTATGCTAAATCGAACCACGTGATAGAAAAATAAGATGAGAGAAATCCATTCCGTGTCATGTCTCATATACTCTATGTAAAAATCAGACCAGTACTGATTATCATAAGTAATGCCACGAGTGATTTCCAAATTATCTAGAGAATTTGGAAATCGAGAGTGGCATTTGTTAGGACTATTTGACGAATAAAATTAAGCTGTTTACTCACAAATCATTGTTTAACTATAGTTATTTTAAAATATTTATATATTTAATGTAAACGGCGATGTTTGAAAACAAATCAGAAATGTGAGGTTATGTTCATTCACTGCACTTTGATCATATTATTTATTGGCAAATAAGATCGCAATATTGTAAGAGTGCACCCAAGTGGAGAAATAATGAAACACATCAAACTATATATCATAATCAACATTACGAGTTATTCATTAATTTTTTTAGTAAATAACTCAGTAAAATGAAGGAATCTTTTCATTATTTGCTATATTCAATGTATTTGTTGGAGGAAAATAATGCTTTGACCTGTTCAGAACATTAAAAAGGAGGAGCTTTCTTTACCACAAAAGCAGGAGCTGATAATGAGAAATCGATAAAGAGCGAGGTGAAACATGACTGTGATTGGTTGTAAATAAAAAATCATTGTAACGTGATTGGGCATTGCCTCCCATTTGGGGCATGAGTTAAATAGTCATAAGTAATGCCACGAGTGATTTCCAAATTATCGATAAATTCACGACTCACGAAGTGAGGAGTGAATTTATCTAGAGAATTTGGAAATCAAGAGTGGCATTTGTTAGGACTATTTAACGAATAAAATAAAGCTGTTTACTCACAAATCATTATTTAACTACAGTTATTTAAAAATATTTTTATATTTAAAGTAAACGGTGATGTTTGAAAACTAATGAGAAACGATAGGTAGCCTACGCTTCTACTGCTTCTTTTGTTTATCACTGCAACCAGATCATACTATTTATTGCCAAAGGAACGCAATATTGTAAGAATGCTCTCTAGTGGAGAAAAAATGAAACACATCAATCTGTATATTAATTCATTTTTGATGTCGTATACATTTAAGAAAGTGCAAACAGTGGTTTCTTTTTTTGGTGGTATAATCAATTGCTACAAATGTTGACATGTAAGCACTATTATATACAATCTGGTAGCCGTATTTTGTTATAGGCTCAGTCACTGCAAAAATAACGGTCAGACCTGTTCAGAATATTAAAAAGGAGGAGCTTTGCTTAATATATGATAATCCTAACGTTGATAATTATTTCGTGAAACACGTCTCTGATTGGTTGTAATACAGAAATCATTGAAACGTGATTGGTCATTGACTCCCATTTGGGGCATGAGTTAAATAGTCATTATAAAGTAATACATCAATGAAGGAAGACAGAAAAAGAGAAACTTTGTGAGTAAAAAACCAAACCAAGATGAGTAAAATGTATGGTTACGAAAACTTACCAATGAATTCATACTACAAATAGCACAAGGTTACTGAT
>JASPKZ010003435.1:120000-192500 GCA_030220185.1 Diploptera punctata
CTTTGGCATGGGTTCCCTGAAGTAGTCCCCGCCCGGAGAACCGAATGGGGGACTATTTGACCCTCCGGAAAATTTTACCCCAGTAGAACCCATGTCCGCATTTCTTGACGGTTGTATTTTTACGGTGAAAGATCGTCACTCTTTCGACCAAGGTACTTATTTCGTCTGGCTTATCACCTTCGACCAGTCCGGCATGGGTAACCCTATCGGCAGCAATGCTACCGCCGGCATAGCTCTCAGGATCATTTAAGCACACAAGCCACTCCACCACGACAAGGTAAAGATACCATGGAGGGAAAAGTAAAGTAGTCCCGCTACAGGCCTCAGGAGGCCCTTGGGGTAGTAGGAGGTTAAGGCTCCCACTTTTTCTAGACAATCGGCACTAGATGTCAGCCGGGTTGTCAGCCCTGCGTGACGGCCGCCTTTACCCCCAGAACAAGCGTCTGGTACTCATTTCCGTTAGAGGCTGAGTCGACCCCAGGGCCATAGTGCCGCCGGAAGGTTTGGGTCAGTTTTAAAAATCCTGACCCCACCGGGACGTGAACCCTAGATATGACAAGGATAGAGAAGAGAGAGGAGAGTAGGATTGAGATTAGAGGAGAGGAGAGGAGAGGAGAGGAGAGGAGAGGAGAGGAGAGGAGAGGAGAGGAGAGGAGAGAGGAGAGGAGAGGAGAGGAGAGGAGAGGAGAGGAGAGGAGAGGAGAGAGAGGAGAGGAGAGGAGAGGAGAGGAGAGAGAGGAGAGGAGAGGAGAGGAGAGGAGAGGAGAGGAGAGGAGATGAGGGAGAGGAGAGGAGAGGAGAGGAGAGGAGAGGAGAGGAGAGGAGAGGAGAGGAGAGAGAGGAAGAGAGAGAGAGAGGAAGGAGAGGAGAGGAGAGGAGAGGAGAGGAGAGGAGATGAGAGGAGAGGAGAGGAGATGAGAGGAGAGGATAGGAGAGGAGAGGAGAGGATAGGAGAGGTATATGATAGGTATAGTAGAGTATAGTATAGTATATGATATGATATTATATTATATTATATATATATATTATTATATTATATTATATGATATTAGATTATATTATATTTATTATTTATATTATATTATATTATATTATATTATATTATATTAGATTATATTATATTATATTATATTATATTATATTATATTATATTATTATTATATAATTAAAGTATAGGGCACTCATCATACAGACTCCTAATAAACTCCTGCCATACATACTCAGATATTGAACTCTAATAAGATGCGGGAAATTCTTTGGTATATATATGTCTTAAATATAAATATTGAACTTTAGTGGTTGAATGGAAGCCCGTTCCACTTGTAGAGTTTTAAACAAAGGTGAAAATGACGTGGGTCTCGTGGGGGTGTTGAAATGAGGTATACATTCTACCAGTTATGCGCATGAGGTTCGTTTTGATAGAGGTCAGGATTATGCACAGCCTGTCCATTTTCGGACCATAAATGTATTTGACCACTTCTCAATAGTACTTGTTTTATAGAATGAAGCTTTTACTTAGTGGTCATCACCAAAACTGCTCATCGGAGTACAGATCACGCAGACTGTTTCATAATCTTTGGTATTACGGGGGGGGGGACCGGGGGGGGGACCTATACCTTTGAGTTTAAAAAAAGTCACTTTTCAATTTTTTTCATATAGATTGAAACTTCATCTTTAAATTAGTGAACGACTTTCATTCATATCGCTATTATTTTTCGAGTTATATTTAAAAATGTGCAAAGCTGTCACTCGAGTGAGCCCTTTAATTTTGGAATGTATCTACATCTTCGGCAAGTTTGTTGCTTGTTTTCCGTAACTTATTATTTTCAATACGATTTCCCTGATACCTCCCAAAGTGTTCAAGATAATGAGATGCAATTTTGCATGTACATGTAGTTTACAGAGATAAACAAAGAACATTTTTCAAAAAGTCTCATCACAATTGGATCAACGGTATGGCCGCGCTTAAAGTTCGTTCAAACAAACATTCATTTTTATATATTAGATAAAGATTAACAATGAAAATTATATTTAAAGTTCTATTACAAAGCATTTTATTATATGGGTCCGAAACCTGGACAGTAAGTAGAAAACAAGTCATCAAGCTGTTAGCAGTAGAAATGGATTTTTGGATGCGACCGACAAGACTTTCAAGAAGGGATAATGTCAGAAACAGTACAAGAAGAATTATGCAAGTTGAAAAAAAAAATTACAAAAAATGAAAGAAAACCGTTTGAAATGGTATGGACACCTCATAAGAATGGAAGAAGAGAGAACACAAAACAAGATCCTTAAATGGAAAGCTAATGGAGGAAGTGAAAGAGGCAGATAGATTGAGTGAGGAGAAGTATGGATGCTAGAGATTTGAGAGAAGATGTTTTAGACAGGAACGTCTGGCGACAAATCACTTTGGGTTGAAGTAGAAACACTGTATTGTGGAATATTCCTAATAAAAAAATAAAGATTAAATTTTATTCTTATATAGTATATTTTCACAACTCATAAAATAGGCATAATTTTGTATCTTTTTACGATTATCTATGAATCTTATCCAATAATCAATTGGAAGAATCTGAGTCTTACTGATGTATACAATAACTAGAGAATATTGTTAAATTCACTTATCTCTATGGAACACTAGGGAATCGTTGTGTATAAATATTGCAGTTTAATTAATTTACAACATATCTGATTTCTGATAAAATGAGTACAAAGCTACTTTATCTATCAGTTTTATTTAACACAGCCGATATTGAATGAATGGAAGTAAATATATTTTTTTGGAACAGTAAGTTAATGTTATCTGGAAAACCAATTCACTACGGGATAACACATCTACTTTAATTTAGAGTTAAAACTAGGTCATACTGCCACCATTGCAGTTTCTCACCACTCTTCACAAAGTTAACACTCGATTTCCGGTCAAAAGGGAACTTTAATTAAATCTTTTGTAATTTTTCTTTTATCTTATCAAAAACTAAGTTTTAAAATATGCATAAATATTCAAAATTTCATCTCATTAAGAAAACATAGATCGAGATTGAAGTTTTTTCAAGTAAATTAGATGTTCTGTGAAAATTATAACTGAATAAAAAGTGCTCAAAATAATTAAAGGAAATATAAATTAAAATAAATATGAGAAAAATAAAAATATATAAGTTAGCTAAACCTGGGAGTAGTAAGCAGATTAAGAAGGAAAAGTAGTCAAAGAAGATATAGGACAGCACTCTCTCTCTCTCTCTCTCTCTCTCTCTCTCTCTCTCTGTCTCTCTCTCTCTGTCTCTCTCTCTCTCTCTCACTCTCTCACTCTCCCCCTATATAATAGGCCTATATGCATCCATCCATAGTAATTCTTCCCGAGGGCAGGTCTTTCACTGCAATCATAGCATTTCCATGCTATGCTTTGCAGCTTTACTAGGGAATTGTAGGTGTGGTAGCTTCCCGTTGTTTTCCACACCGGTGAAGGATGACAATGATAAGGATGATGATCATGATAGCCATTTGATTTCGGGGATCGTCTGGGCCTTAATGTTTTCTGGCATTTGCCTTACAGGTGAGGAAAAACCCTGATAAAAACCTCACTCAGAAGAACTGCCCCGACCGGAGATCGAACACGGGCCCGCTGCGTGACAAGGCAGCACGCTACCTCGAGACCACAGCGGTGGAAAATAGGCCTATATATATATATATATATATATATATATCCATCCATAGTAATTCTGCCCGAAGGCAGGTCCTTCACTGCAATCATAGCATTTTCATGCTATGCTTGCAGCTTTACTAGGGAATTGTAGGTGTGGTAGCTTCCCGTTGCTTTCCACACCGGCGAAGGATGATGATGATGATGACGATAATGATAAGGATGATGATGATGGCCATATGATTTCGGGGACCGTTTGGGCCTGATAGTTTTCCTGACATTTGTCCGTTTTTCATATAATGAATCTCCATGACTTTCTGTCATTTCCCATTCGTTTTACATGTCCTGCCCATCGCAGACTACGAGACTTATTTTTTTGTTATATCTGGCTTCCCACAAACATAATGAAGCTCAACTGTTACTTAGTTTTTTACCATTCTCTAACTGATCATTTCTCTTTCTACCCAAAAATCTTCCTAAGAACTTTATTCTCAAATACCAGTACACGTAATATTTTCTCCTCCCTTAAAGTTGGAATCCAGATTTCGCATCCATATAGTATAACTAGGATAATAACAGTTTTATATAATTATATTCAGTTTATATTTTTAAGAAGTTGAGAGGACAAAAGTCTCTCTAATATACAATAGCATACATTTCCAGAATTGAGCCTATGTTCAATTCTTTGTGCACCTCATTAATTTTTCCAATTATGGTTCCTAAAATATTTGAACTCCGTCACTTTATTCAAGTTTCTTCAGTTGTCATTAATTATCCATTTCAATTATACAACATTAATCAACTATCATAACATCGGAGTAACGTAACTCCGCCCAGAAGGTGCCCCAACCTATGAAGAGGTATTGCAATTCCGCCAATTCAAGAGATCAAACCAGGAATGTCAAAGACAAACTGATGGCATTGGTAATATATTGCAATGTGTGACTCATAATAGTTTAATAACTTACTGGGATTTATCAAACCTGTGGGTTCATGGCCGCGCGGAGATACGTTCTCCATACATCCCTTACCTGAGCTAATGTTTTACAATCATCCCCATACCTCATTCTTGGCCTACCAACTGGGCGTTTCCCTCTGGTTACCGTAAAAGAACCTTTCATGACCCTCTTTCATTCCTCACTCGTGCCACATATCTTTCTTATCGCAAACTATGATACTTAAATCGTCTTATTGTATGTGCTTTTCTATAAATATCATCACTGTTATACATTTTTCTCCTTTTCATATGTCTCTTCATCTCTCTTCGATCCAAAAATTTTCCTTAAAACATTCTTCTCAAATACCGATACTCCTAATCTTTTCTCCCCTCTTAAAATAAGAGTCCACGGGTCGCATCAATGTAATATAACTGGGAGAATAACAGTTTTATATATTTTCAGTTTATCCTTTTTTTAGAGAAGTCGGAACGACCAGAGTCCCTGTAATATTTTTTTTTTATTGTATACAACTTACCTCATTAGAGGATTGCCTCAAGGACAAAGTGATACAGACAATTAATTCTTGGAATTTATGAAATATATTTTGTAAATACATTTTAAAAAATTCAAGCTGTAGGCCTAATTGAAGTATACATACTATAAAGTAGAAATGTTGTAAATGTGGTTTCTTAAAATTGATATTATAATAGCATAAATTTCCTGAATTAACTCTTGTTTCTATTATTTGTGCATCTCATTCCTAATTGTAACTATTGTTCCAAGGTAATTATTTAAATTCAACCACTTTCTCAAAATTTCATTAATTTGTTATTATCTGTATATTACTATTTATTATACCATTATACAGGGCTATTCAGAGGGAAGAAACAGACTTCAAACATTTATTTCTTCCAAACTACAAAAACATAGAAACACAATTCCAACGCTCCTGAAAAAAGAAAAGTTTGTTGCTTGTCATGTTAATAATATTATAATGGCGACACAACAGAACGTCGGATTGGAAGAGAAGCATAAGATCAACTTCATTACCGGTGGCCTCCCAGGTCACCAGACCTAACCCCGTGTGATTTTTATCTGTGGGCTTACGTAAAAGACCGTATTTTTATCCCGCCCCAAAATGCCCTACACTCTTGAAAATCTGCGACATCGGTTTGTTGAAGCTGTGAATTCTATAATTAGAGACCAGCTGATACGTGTGTGGCAACAAATGAGCCACCGTTTTGATATTTGACGTGTAAACCCATGGTCTTTTTTAAATTGGATGCATAACATACTGAAATTTGAACTTTTCTTTTTCCAGGAACTTTGGAATTTTGTTTATACTTTTTGTAGTTTGAAATAAATAAATGTTTGAAGTCTGTTCTTTCTGAATAGCCCTGTGATTTGATAATAATAATAATAATAATAATAATAATAATAATAATAAATTAACAGAATAGAAAATAACTTTATTATTGCGAGGTAATTTGAACACTTCTTCACACCCGACTCTTGAAATATAATTATTTACTTTATGAAGAAAGTGTACCATTTTATGAAACATGCTGTAAGATTCCAAGCAACTTCTGATTTGTGTCAAGAGGAGCACAATTATCAGCATAACTAATAATTTGATAACAGGTTTTTGGTTATAACATTGTATACGAGCTCTTAATGTCGATTTATACTGCATTAGTAATATCGATTGTTTCAAAAAATGAATTGAAACAGAATCCTTACGGGACATGAAAGTGAATCCTACAGCTATTTCTTCAGACACCCAAGACCCGGATTCTGCAAGTTCTGTACACAGGGGAGAATAACTTGTCACAAGAAATACTGTCCTCCTTATAATATTCAACGCAGATAAATTAATATAGATTGAAGTTATATACGTCATTTTTTTCACAAATATCTCTATAAATTATTAACCATTTACTGCTCTTTTTTCTTTTACTAATGGCTTTATGACTTTTGGTATTCTCTCCTGGCATGCTAGAACTGTAACCCACTTATATTAACTAATTCGCCTCGAAAGACGAGTTTTAAATGTGTCTGTAATGGTCGATTATTTAAGATTTTAAATTCAGAAGGAAACCAATTGTTAGCTTTTTGCGATGCATTTGAACTTGAAATTCTGAATGGGAAATATTGGGAAGATAAAAATGGAGAACTGACATTTATTAATAAAAATGGAAGTAGCGTAATCGATTATTCAATATGCACACAAGACATGATTCCAGTCCTAAGTAATTTCTGTATAGTTTCCAGAATCGAATCACACCACTTCCCAAACAAACTTATTTTAAATATGAAAGGTATTAGTGAGACAGTTAATGATGAGGTGGCAACAATATTGCGGCCAATTATCCATTTCAGGTGGATCGAGGATCTAAAGAGAAGAATTTAACAGGAGTTTGGAAACGCTAATACAGGATCTGCAATTAAATGATCTTAGCGGGGAGGAAATTATTAAAACTTTGACAGAATGTTTTCAAAAAGCAGGGGAAAAATTCAAGGTTAAATACGCAATGAACCAGAAGGACAAAGGGTGGTACAATAATGCATGTAGAAAGAAGAAGAAATTTGTCGAAAGTAGTCTTTTAAAGTTTAGAAAAGAAAGCACAGATGAAAGCAGAAAAAAATTATGCGCAAGAGTGAAAGGAATATAAAGACTTATTGGCAGAAAAACAAAACTAGCATGGCAAAATAAGAAATCCGAAGAAATGAGAGTCGCGACTGAAAGTGGGAACATTGCGGACATATGGAAAGCGATAAGGGAACTCAAAGTAAAGTCCATAAATCGGACAAGAATAACGCCCGGGGAATGGAGAAGTTACTTTGATAGGGTGCTGGGAAATGAGAGGTTAAGATATAATCAAGGAAATATAGTTGAGATCCCTGACCCAATTCATATTCAATTACTGGATCAGGATATTTCGAAAAATGAAGTGGTTTCTTCCATTAAATGTTTAAAGAATGAATGTAAAGCACCTGGAATTGATGGAATACCAGGGGAATTCTTGAAAAATATGATATCATCCAATAAATTATTAGACGTTTTGAAAACTGCGTTCAACAAACTTTTTAATGGAGGAGATTATCCGGAAGCCTGGGCGACAGGTGTCATCCAACCGCTATACAAAGGGAAAGGTGGGGCACAGATACCAGAAAGTTATAGGGGAATTTGTCTCTTGTCAGTGTTCGGAAAAATATATTGTAAAGTACTTTACGAACGAATCAGACAATGGGCTAAAGAGAACAATAGGCTCTCAAAATATCAGGCAGGTTTTAGAGAAGGGTACTCCACGGTGGACAACCTATTTGTTCTGAGAACATTAATTGATGACAATCTGAAAATGAAGGGGGGTAAATTATTTTGTGCATTCATTGATTTTAAGATGGCATTTGATACTGTGGACCGAAGCGCACTTTGGGAAAAATTAAATCGGAAAGGATTGTCTCGTAAAATGATACATGCTTTAATGTCAATTTATAAATATGTTAAATTTTGTATAAAAGTAGACCAAGGGCACATTACAGAGAGCAGCGAAGCCAATCGGGGAGTGAGACAAGGTTGCATTTTATCACCAATGCTATTTAATCTATTCGTTGATGATATTGTAGACGTAATGCTAGAAGGAGAAATTGAGGCTCCGGAGATAGGAAATGTTAGAATCCCAGTCCTGTTGTATGCAGATGATTTAATTATCTGTTCCAAGACAATCAAGGGATTGCAAAGAAGTCTTGACCTACTGGAAATATACTGTAGGAATTGGGGATTGACTGTAAATGCTAGTAAGACAAAAACAATGACATTTAAAAATGGGACGGTTTATGGTAGAACAGAGGAATGGAAATACAGAGATCAAGTTCTTCAAAACGTGAAACATTTCGAATATCTTGGTACGACGTTGAAAATGAACGGAAAGTGGAAAAAACACACATTGATATAGCATTATTTAAAGGGAGGGGACAACTTAACAGGTGTACTCGGTATTCTGGGTCGAGTGCCTGATATTCCAGTCAGCACATTAGAAAAAATGTATGGAGCTATGGTCAGGCCAGTCATGCACTATAGTAGTGAGATTTGGGGTTTCCAAAGAACGGAAATACTAAATAAGGTATATACGCATTTTCTAAAGTATATTTCAGGACTTAGTAAGGCCGTTTCTAACTGTGGAATTTTATATGAATTCGGGTCATTCCAGGACGATATTTAACTGTAAAATTCGTGTACTCAAATACTGGTTGCGAGTAATCCAAGGTGAACAAACAATGCTTAGAGCAATTTGCTACGACCACCAAATTAAAAACATAGATGTTAAATTTTGGGCAGACGAGGTTAGGAGAGAAACTCCAAAAGATTGGGATGGGCTGGATATGGGAAAAAGGGACTGAAAATCGCAAGAACGTGTGGAGAAAAAAAAGGAGGAGGTACTTAGATGTAAACCAACAAGATACCTTCGCCGAATGTACAGGAAAACGCTCACTGTGTTTACAAAGAGACCTGAAACACGTCTGGGGAAAAGAATCGTATATACTCAACCTAGGATTTAAGGAGAGGTCAGGGCTTGCTTGGTTTAGGCTAGGGGCATGGAAATTTCTAAAAATTAGCGACGATCACGATATGCGAATATGTCCAATGTGCGGGAACTTTGAAGATGAGATACATATGTTAGGAAAATGTAATGATTTAGAATATTGGAGACGTCAGTTATTACCGGAAAGATTTCTAAATTCAAATCGGGAAAGATTGGCATGCTACGAGTTATTGGTAAATCCAGAAAATTGGATAAACCTCGGTAAATTTCTGGACAAAACGCGAAAAATAAGGACAACACTCATTCATGAATAAATATATGTTATCAAAATGCAATACCATTAATTATTAACAATTATATATAAATTAATTAGTGTATAATGCTGTTGTGTTAATATTTAATTGTAATATTAATGTGTTTTCTTTATGTAATTGTAATGTTAATGTTTTTTTAGTGTATAATGCTATTGTGTTATTACTTAATTGTAATATTATTGTGTTTTCCTTATGTAATTGTAAGGTTAATGTTTTTAGTGTATAATGCTATTGTGTTTTAATGCTATTGTGTTATTACTTAATTGTAATATTATTGTGTTTTCCTTATGTAATTGTAAGGTTAATGTTTTTAGTGTATAATGCTATTGTGTTATTATTTAATGGTAATATTTTTATTGTGTTTTCTTTATGTAATTGTAATGTTATTGCTGTTTTTGTTTATTTTTCTTTACACTAGTACCAATTATTACTTTATTGTAATGGACTGTCAACAGCGCGTACGGCTTACTGCCCGTGCGACCCATATTTGTAAATAATATTGTAAATATCTTACTTTTTGTCTAATAAAGTCCTACTACTACTACTCCTTACCAAAAAAAAGTCGATTTTTTAAAAATCTACAATATTTTATATACACCTTGAAAATGCATTATTTAGTTCAATAGGTCGTTCCTGATTGACTAGTGATTATCATGGACGTCTCAGATTTACAGTTTCGTCAGTACAACTCTGACTTAGGTGAATCGATTTTTAGAGACGTAAAATTCCTGAATACATCATTCTTGGAAAAGGAAATGAGCCATGGATCCCGTATCATAGACTTACATCTAGTAAAACATCCTAAAACCCTAAAAATAAATAAATAAATAAAATATATCTTATATATAAAAATTAATGTTTGTTTGTTTGTTCGTACTTTATGCGCGGCCATACCGTTGATCCGATTGTGATGAGGTTTTTTGCAAAATGTTCAGGAGATTCCCGGGATGAATATAGGCTATAAGAGGGTTGTGATAATCAACTCCTACACCCTTAAAATCGCCGTTTGTAGTGCAAAACGTGAAGAAAATAGCTCTTTGGACGCTTAAAGGCTTACGCTGCCTTAACCATAAGAAATACACAAAATTAATATACACAGAATTGAATATCTCAAAAAGATCGACAAAAAAGTCCGCGACAGCATATGTTTATCTCTTACGGATAACTCAGAATAACCATTTTTGACTTTCATTGATACAGAGAATAATACCATTCGGGGTGAAACTTTCATCTTTATTATTGATACCAAGAGTCCCGCGCCGTAGCCGAGTGGTTAAGGCAAGAAGTGTTGGCACACAACTACGGGATTTACGCTGGTTCGAGACTCGACGGGGAACATTTTTTTCTCATGGAATCTCGGCCTGTATGGGACCGGTGCACAGTGGGCCAGAAATGAAATCTAGCTGAAAAGTACTATTTTCACTCGCCGTCATCAATTTATATTTTTTTCACTCTAATATAATTGTTATATGACGGTTCTTAACTTATCTGCAGAGGAGGGTATAATTCTAATGTAAAAAAGTAGCTCTTTGGACGCTTAAATGATTTACGCTGCCTAAAACCATAACAAATACACAAATTAATGTACACAGAATTGAACATCTAAAAAAACTGTACCCAAAAAAGTAGAGTATAACAGCGTACGACTGGTGGCAAAAACACATTAACATTTATTTAGGAGTAGCAGCGCACGCCGGGCATTAGCTAGTATATAATAAAAGAGAGGGACCTCTGTGCCAGTCCATTGACGCCTGGATTTGAATTGGGCGCTAATTATCCTAGTTGTATCCTATTTTGCTTCATTTTACTTATTTTAGTATACAGCTCTTAGCTTTCTCTTACTTTATCGACTTCAATAAAATGCATTTTGGATATTTAAATCTCAACAAAAGGGTTAAGAAGGGGTGCCTGGAAGACAGGGTTAAGTTGTTCCAATGACATGATGGGTAATTGATAATAATGAAGCACCAGGAGAGTCCTTTAAACTTAACTTTGTTCAAATCCAGACCATGAGCGACCATAGGAAAAAACTTCCAATGTTCTGACAGGGAATCCAACCCGAGGTCTCTTGAAATGCAGTCAGAATCTCTGACCATTAGTCCATAGAGCAGCTCATCATACATACATAATTGTATTTATACACTACAGTAACATAGAACACGCATTTTATTGTAAAGTTTTGTATTCAACATTATTTAATTTATCATGAGAGTTATAGTTTTAACATCTATACTAATTCCGAGCTAAGTTGCAGTTGTGATGTAAACAGAGCAGATGTATGACTGCATTTCCATAGGTCGAAAGACGATTTTACGTTTGAGCGAGCAAGGGAATATAGTTCCCTCTGTAACAATTTAATTAAAGAAAATAAATATATGCAATATCTAGCACATGTCTTCGTATGTTATATATGAGTCTCTTAAAATACATAATTATACTTTTAATAGGTAAAGTATGCATTATTTTATTCCCACGCATCCGCAGTGCAGAATACATTAGGTTTTCAGTTATTTCAAAATGACCATTCCTCAAGAATTCCTAAAATATTGAAAAGGAAAGCTTTAGAAAAGACGGAGAAAATAAAAGTGTTTTGAATATTTTCAAAGCGGTTAGTGAGAAATATCCCACATTAGCCTCTGAGGATGTGGTGAAAATAACCGAATTTACAGGTGAGACAGCATGGAGTATATATTCTGCTCGTAATGGAATTATATATAAAGGATATAAATCGACATCATGAAAAAGCGTAGGCCTAAACGTCTTATTAGGTATGTTCACATATATATTTTTTTTTGTTATAAGTAAGAAATAAAAGTTCCTAATTATTGGTACCAACTTACGTACTTTCTATGCAGGATGTAATATACAATGTTGCCTTGAAACAATGTTCTTATCGATGATAGTTTCGTATACAATTCGTTCATATGGCGGGTAAAAGTGGTATCGCAGTTCCCTCAATAGACCGAGCCGGAGGAGTAATAACGTAAACAACTTTTTTTTATAGTACAACTGGAATTTAGCCCGAAATTAGTATAGATCATATGCGTCTATTTATTGAATTGTATGTTTATTAATGTAATGTAGACGGAATTATATTATGAAATGGTGAACACGATAAAATAGGCACTTTTTAATGACATTACAAACCAGAATTTGCCTTGAGGATCGACGAAAAAAGTCATGCAGGTTGGTCGGTATTGGGATTTGAATTCGGTATCTATCAAATATGAATCCCAAAACTTACCACTTGAGCTACATGGCTCTATATCCACTTTTCAAATAAAATACATAACCTCACATTCCTCAGTCTTAATGGAGCTATAATGTACATATAGAAACCAAAGATTATCATCATCATCCTGCCAGGTATTAGTCCTAGAAGAAATGTTACGGCCTGAGAAAGCGGGTTTCGTGCCATCTTTCCATAGGTCGACCAAGTGACCGTTTCCCATTTTGACAGTAGTTCATTGTTGCCTTGGGGATCCAAAGATTATAAAGAGAAGAAATCAGAAATAAAAACAGAAGAAACACATTAAAAACAAAATACTGTTACAGTTCATAGCCTACTGCCTCAGTAAAACAACTAGGCCTAAACTATATGATTATACTAGAAATACATTATAAAATGGACAGTTAATAAAAAAAATTAAATTTTGAAGATGTGGCGGAATTCAAATATATAGGAATAATATTACAAACAGGAATGATGCGAATAGAGAAATTAACACAGGCTAAATTCTATAAATCCATCCTATTATCAACACAGGGACTCTTGCCATCTCTAACTTCATAAAAAAATACCTGAAGCTAAAAATATATAAGCCCTAACATGGTTATTCTCAGAGTTATATGAATGCGAATCACTTATATAGAGAGTTAGTTAGTTCATAAGAAATATTTGCACCCAACAGGAATTCCATAAGGATGCTGGTGGGTTATTTGTGTTTTTCAAGTCTCCAGAAACTAAACTAGCAATTTTATAGTTACATAGTTATTATTAGTTCGCCTTTGCTTGGAAAATCATGGCGAGAAACTATACAAAGAAGGAATTCAGAAGAGAATATCAAATAGCATCAACGTTGGAAGAGAAATTTTGACTTTTCAGTTTTAAAATTGGTGGAAGAGAGATCAACACTTTAGCCGTAGAAAAGGCGACCCTGATAGGGGAGAATAGTTTAAATAAATCAATACGTTCAATTAGTGTTATGCCATAATTAATAATCAACGACACTCTTTAAAAGCTAACTAATATTAGTGTCGCAATTAAAATCTAGGGGAGAAAATACCAACAATTTTGCCAAGAGACCTCGTCTTACAAACTTGATATTATCTTACGTGCCTTAAATCCAGATAGGTGGTACTGGTTTCTAGTCCGTTACGAAGGAAAATATACTTACTATTTTTATGTTCTAAATAACCCACAAACGCCGGCAGGGTTTGTTCCCGTGAACTTTAGAACCAGAGGCAAGCATGATAAGCTCTAGTCTAGCAAGATCGATTTCAGCGCCTAAGAAGAAGGAAAATAAAAATAAAATATCTAATCATATGCATATTACATTCTCAATGTCATGTTATCTGAAATAGTAACATAATGTCCCTTTTTTTAAAATAAAACTGTTCTTACGAAAATTTGAACATGAGGAAACTAACTGTAATTTGATATCTAAATCGATATGGGACCTTTTCCCCTATGCACCAACAATAATTTTATTAAAAACTGGAATATTTCACAACAGTAAATTACAACGCGAGGATGTGAAGTGGTTCTTACAGAAGCGAGGAAATGATTAAAAACCGAGCGATACTAATGTTTTTTTTTTATTTCCGAGATTCTGTAAAACACTTCACAAACGTGTTTCATACATATTTTTTTGCACTATGGTGTTATCATAATAATAAATAATAGTAAAATAATAACATCTTTGTTGGAAATATTTTCGCTCATTATGAACAACTGACTTTCGTCAGATGTCTGACCAATGTTTCTTCGGTAAATACCGAAAATAATTTACTTGAGACTACAGCAGGCCCTGACAACAATCAGGTATAAAATTGAGCAATTGTGAATTTATAGTTCTTTATTGATTCAATCAAATCTCAGTTCATTAAAAATGCAGTGATTTGTTTGGTATAATGTATATTCACACTACCTTTTGGATAATTTTTTCTATTATATCTACATTGTACGTAGTATACAAAAGGCAGTAGTTTAACTTCCCGCCCTCGTGTTTAATTTGTGATATTACAATACAGTTATTTATAGATTAGCAACCCAGAAATTTAGGAGACTGAACTTTCAATCATGGCCGCCATTCCTGTAAGTACGACAGAACGCACTATCGTGTAAATAATGTTTGTAAAAATGTCCTTTGTTGACGTAATAACTGTGTCGTAACGTAGCAACGTCACTAAATGGGAAAATTCAAGATATTTTTACAAATTAAATTTTAAAATATATTGTTTGACAGATTGAATTCAGAAGTGTTTCATCTATCAATATATACCATGGAAATGTGTGTGTGTGTATATATATATATATATATATATACCTTCCGCTATCAGGTAAATATTCAATACCAAAGTTATCATATTTAAATGAAGGGTACAAGGAAAACTCCAGGAAGTCACTTATCATCCACTGAAGAAATGCCTTTTCATTGAGGCGATTAGAAACATTCTTCAAAAACAAACTAAAGAATTATTTAATAACAAACTAACTTATACCTCACTGATAGTATTCTTTTAATAATTAACAAATTAAATTATTTATGAAAATAATATTAAGAATAGCAAATATTTTCATTTGTTTTGTTTTAAATACTGTATAATCGTAAAATTAGTTTTCTCTATCTCATTATGTTTCTTTGTTTTTTATATAAATTAGACAGGGACAGTTTAATATGTCTTGCTTGTATACATTTTATTAGTAGTTTTAGTCTTAATTATTACTAACATTGACTGGTTGCATTATAGATCGTAATATAATAGACATTATATTTTTTATCAAATTTTTATTTAGTATTTAATATTAGAGTTAATTGAGATTGTTATATTCTGATGTAATATATGTTTGTCCTGGTGAGTGGAAGAGAAGGCCACATGACCTTAACTCCACCAGGCTAAATAAATCTAAAATCTAAAAAAAAAAATTTAGAAACAAAGGGGTTAAGTGATTTTATTTCTTTTGAAAAAAAGTGAGTGTGTAAAGGCATTAATGTCTTTTTCGAGTTATCTGGGAGAAAATACACATCACCCGCAGTTATCATTTTGAAGTACCTGTCATTTTCCTATACAACATCAACATTTATTAAAGATGTGTTCTTAATATGTGCAAAACTTGCACTTTTGGCTTCACCTTTTTCTAACATCTTCAATTATACAGAAGTACCTACAGAGTTTTTTTAATATGTGCCAAATATGGAAGGCAAATAAATCCATGATTAAACAATGTCTTTAAATTTTTCGTACTTCTAAAATATAGTACTTTCCATTGAGAATCTAATACTCTATTTCGACAATAAAGTGACTACCTGGTACTTTTTTTAGGTACCCTCAAAAGCGTGTTAATATATCACGTGAGGATACACTACAGATGCATTTGAAAGGATAACTCATTTGAAAATCAAAGCAAAGGGAAATCTTAAAAATTGTACCTATTCAGTTGTTAATTCATACGCGTAACATTTCCTTTCATTCTGCTTTTAAAAGTAAACATCCCCGTTCTTTAAAATAACAAAAAACTTCATGCCGCGAAAGGCTTGCAAGACAATCGATCTATTAGTTGGCTGAACTCTTGCGTCATTTTATAGAGGGAGGTAAAAGTGTGTAAAGTGATCCCACTATAGGCCATAGACGATAATGTAAACAGTATATGGTTGGTATGTGGTCAGGATGTCTCCTAATTCTTATAGTCGCTATTTATTAGAGCTACACAATTTCATCGCGATCCTGCACAGACATCGATCTCCTAACTAACTAACTAACTCACTGGCTGTATCGAACTCGAAGGTATATGGTTGCGCGCACATAAGCTCTCCATACATCCGTATCCTGAGCTAATGTCTTCCAATCAACCACTGTATAATCTATTTCCCTCAAATCATTCTTGGTCTACCAACTGGGCGCTTCTCCAAGGACACCGATCTCCTACTGACCAATATTCCATGAGAAAATTCCTTCTCCATAGGGACTTGTGGACCTGTGCCAAGACGTGATATATTAGGTCGATGGATTTTTCGATTCCTGTATTAATTATTATATGAAAATTTCCGCATTAATGATTTTCTTCCGCCTATTGCTTGCTTTGTTCATTAACTCCAGGTTATCTACTTACTTGGAATATCAATCTTATTGATTTTTCTCCTTTAATAATTCTTTATCTTTTTGGAAGTTAATATGTGACACTCATTTGTTCTCAGACAACAATATTATACACTACATGAGTTAATAATTTCGGTAGATCAACATAATCTTTTAGGTCTAGTTTAATGTAAAAGTTAACAAAACAAATATCATAAAACATCACGAAACATCTTGAAAGAAGAGAGTATGTAACGGCATCAAGTTAACTGGTGGAAATCACTCATCACCCGAAATTATACATGTGTAAAGCTGTAAAGAGAGCTATTGAAAAGGTAGGAGATTATGGCTGACGCTCCTTTAGACAATTGGAGACTATTTATCTACCGAGTTTTCAGTACTGCGTGATGGTCATTTTTAGCCAAGAAAATATATCTGGTATACATTGATTTTAGAGGCCGAGCAGAACACAGTAACATGATCTTTCCACAATGTTTGGTCAAGTGGTAAGAATCCTGACCTCATCTGGAATCCAACGCGCGACTTCCCGACTTGTAGCATATTGCCTTAACAAATTATGCAACGTGCTTTTTTCCTGCCCTGGCTGATGTTGGTGCTCGTATTTAAAACACTAATTCATCCTCTTTTTACACGCTTTATATTAGCTTGACCTGTATCTATCTATCTATGTAACGGAATCTTTCAACGCGATTTTCACCCACTTAAAATCATCGGATCGACTTGAAACTTTGTATACTTGTGGAGGACCCGTGACAATACAATAATTGCATATTTATTTTCTAAAATCTTGGCCATAATCATCAGAAAATAAAAAAAAGTGTTTTTGTATCAATGTAACGGAATTTTTCAACGCGATTTTCACCCACTTAGAAACATTGGATTGACTTGAAACTCTGTATACTTGTAGAGGACCCGTGACAATACAATACTTTCATATTTATTTTCTAAAATCCTGGCCATAATCATTAGAAAATCAAAAAACGTGTTTTTGTATCAATGTAACGGAACCTTTCAACCCGATTTTCACCCACTTAGAAACAACGGATCGACTTGAAACTTTGTATACGTGTAGAGGACTCATGACAATACAATAATTTCATATTTTGTTTCAAAAATCCTGGCCAGAATCATCCGAAAATCAAAAAAATGAAAACTAGTATAATAGGTTGCGGACGTGTCGAGTTTTTAGTCAGTCGTTGTAAGAGCTCAGTTGGTAGAGCAGTGAACTCTTAGTAGTATATTTCAGTAATTCGTACGTCGCTGTTCAAATCCGGCTGAGAGGGTTTTTTTTTATAGAAGAGTATTACTTTTAGCTCATACTACAATAGTATCGAATTTAAAGATATTTACATTTTTATCTTATTCTGTAAAATATTAAAACTAAAAAATAAAAAATAAGTAATAGTTTTAAAAAACTAAAAGAACACGCTTTATTAGAAAACTAAAAAATGAAAAATAATTTTAATTTCCAATACGCTTGGGATAAAATAAAGTGGTCAACAAAAAAATCATCTCCAACACATATAGAATAAAATTAGAGGTATCAACAAAAAGAAAATAATTTTACCATCAAAAGCGTGGGGTGATTTTTATGATTTTTACATTTTCTTCTTAGAGAGCTTACTTTTACTAATATCTGTTTATTATCAAATATATTAATTGATATAGAGCACCCGACGCTTTTGATGGTAAAATTATTTTCTTTTTGTTGATAACTCTAATTTTATTCTATACGTGTTGAGATGATTTTTTTTTGTTGACCACTTTATTTTATCCCAAGCGTATTGGAAATTAAAATTATTTTTCAGTTTTTAGTTTTCTAATAAAGGGTGTTCTTTTAGTTTTTTAAAACTATTACTTATTTTTTGTTTATTTTACCGTTTTTGTGTGTAATGCAATTGGAGTTCCATATTCTTGCGCTGGGCAGGTGAAAATAAATGTGAACGAAAAATAAGCAATAAATGGGTACATGATGACTTGCCTAGTCATAACTTATAACATTAGTTATAACTCCGGTACATCACGAAGATAGCAAAGCACACCACAATATAACAAACGCGTATCATACCCAAAATTAAGTTTGAAAGACGAAATGTTCAATTAATAACATCCATCAATAGTAATTCTGCCCGAGGGCAGGTCTTTCATTTCAATCATAGCATTTTCATGCTATGCTTTACTAGGGAATTGTAGGTGTGGTAGCTTCCCGTTGCTTTCCACTCCGGTGAAGGATGATGATGATTATGATAAGGATGATGATGATAATGATGGCCATATGATTTCGGGAACCGTTTGGGCCTTACCGTTTTCCTGACATTTGTCTTACAGGTGAGGAAAACCCGATAAAAACCTCACCCAGAAAAACTGTCCCGACCGGGGATCGAACCCGGGCCCGTTGCGTGACAATGCAGCACGCTACCTCGAGACCACAGCGGTGGACTAATTAATAACAATCCTAACAATATCTACGACCATCAGGGATTCCATGACCTTGACGATAGTGGCTGTGTTTCGAGCTAAATCAGATCTACCATGGCACACATAACTTTACTGGACAAACCTTGAGCGAGAAACAAAATAATTCATTAATCTTCAAGAACGTGTCAAACTGCATCAATGCATGAAGATAAAATTTAACTTTCCAACGAAAGATGGCAGAAGAGAGATCAATGGTCAAGAGGAAAATATTAGCCGTAGGGAAGCTTATATAACCTTAAATAAATCCTAATCTTCCAAGTTGCAGTTTGGATGTTAGAACCCACTCCAAAAGTATTCCAAAAAAGAAGCTAGACTATGTATACTCGGGTAAAACTTACTTTAGAAGACTAAAATGTTCATTAAGTGTTATGACATAATTTCTATTTAACGACGCTCTTTAACATCTAACATCATTAGAGCACAATTCAAATCTGAGCGAAAAGAATCAACATATTTTGCTCCGAGTTATATTTCTTCAAACGTGAGGTTCTTTTACGTTCCGTAAATAAATTCACTGTATTTGGTGACTTCGACGGAACCCGTACTCAGTCTTTTTACGTCCTGTAAATCCACAGATCTCGGCGTGTTTGGATTCCTGACCCAGGAAGTCAGATGGACGCATGGTATCCATTGGTCCACCAAGATTGTCTACGACATTCTAGAAGAAGAAGAAGAAGAAGAAGGAGATAATGGACAAGAGAATATATTGGATATATTTGATCTATTTGCATGAAAAATACATATTCATTAATTAACTCACTGGTATTATCGAAGCCTTTAGGTTCATGGCCGCCAGGACATAAGCTCTCCATACATCACTATCCTGAGCTAATGTTTTCCTATCATTCCCTGTGTAATCTACTTCCCTCAAATCATGATTAATGTTATTCTCCGCCTCATTAATGGTCTACCAACTGGGCATTTTCCCTCTGGTTTTCCAATAAATAAGCTTCCACGCACGTCTTTCATTCCCCATTCTTGACATATGTCATGCCAATCATAGTCTTCGAGATTTAACTGTTCTTATTATATCTACTTCCTATAAAGATCATGTAGTTCACTGTTAAGTAGTCTTCTCCATTCAGCTTTCTGTTCATCTGTGTTTGGTCAAAAAAAAAAACTGCTGAAAAATTCCATCCGATGTCAAATTAACAAAATTTTAACTTAATGTCACATTTCTATGAAGATAAAGCTGTGATTTGAGAATTTTTAAACAAGAGATCCCACGAGGAACCTAAATGTAATTTATTTTATTCGATAAGGGACTTTTCCGCTACGTATAGTTAATATATATTTCTATTCCATTAGCCTGGTTTAACTTCACACTTTGTATGTACGGTACTTTCACATACCACACGCCACCCGGGCACCACTTGTCCGGACAGGGATTTTAACACATACTTTTTTAACCACACAGGACATGGAGAGCCTCCTCGAGTCAGTGATCAGCTCAATTTCAGGGCCCTGCTCATAGACAAGAGACCATTGAGATGAAACACGCCATTCACACACCCATTCATACTAAACATGGCGAATATGGTAATGATGGCCAGATTATGTTCGGGGATCATTTTGGCCCTATTAACTTCAAAGAAATAACTTTCATAAAACTTTGTTGAATAACAAAAAATATGCAATAACTTACGAGTACGTTACGAAACAATGCCACTAAACGTGAAATTAAAAAATATTTTAAATTAATAATATATTATTATTTCAAAAATTGAATTTAAAACTGTTTTATCTGTAGGTTTATACTGCTAAGAATTTTAGATAGATCAATAACAAACGCTTTTTTTTCCTATCAGGTAAATATAAATATATTTTCAGATACCAAATTTATCATCGTTTAAATGGCTCATTCAGTAAATTAACACATTTAACTCTAAACTTACAAATATTCTATTTTACCTTATTTTAGATAACATTTTGTTATCATACTTTAAAATTAAGTCATTCCTTTGTTTAAACAAAATTAAACTCATGGAGCGATAAGTGTGCAAGACACTTGGTGTAACAGTCTTTTTAGAGAGGTAGACGTTAAAGTTATGTGTGATAAGTGGTCAACCGTCGGATTCCCAAAATGTTATACACGGTATATACTACAACTTAAATTTCTCACAATTCTAGGTGGACACCGTTCCACACTAGTCGACATTCAGTGAGTAAATTTCTTACGCATGGAGACTGGAACCTTGGCACGTTCGGTAGCTCTGCGACAAGACGTAATGTCTGTATTTTTCAGTTTCAACATTATCATTATATGAACACTTCCGCACCAACAACTCTCTTCTATCGATTACTTACTTTTTAATAAACTCTAGGTTATATATTGTTTGAAATATTCATTTTTTCAATAATTTTCACAATTCCCTACTTTTTTTTTCAACTTATTGCATGGGCTTTATTTGTTCTCATCAGGCTTCACAATTATACATTTTTTAAGTTGGTGTAGTGCATAGTTGACCCATAACCTCTCCTTTGTTAGAATTTACTAGACCAAGTTAATTTTTAGTTACCTTATTTGTTCATAGATATCACTCAATGAGACATTTAACAGCTAACTAAGTTATTACTAGGATGTTGATATCGGCAAATGTTGCTTAGAGGCCTCTTTAATCAGGCTTAAGGATCTTTTACGAGCCTGAAATATCTTCAGACTCGGGACCCACAGATTAAACTCCCTCCCGGAGGACTTGCTCCTTGGATTTTTCCGTCCTAATAAAATCCATCGACTTCGGCAGGGTTTGAACCCGCGACCCTCGATACCAGAGGCAACACGCATAACCACTAGTCCACGGCATCAAAACTATATATAGCCTAATAACCATTCAAATTTATTATGGGACTTTTCCCCTAAGCACAATTACGAAATTTATTAAAACAAAAACAAATTTGACCAAAATGCGCCTGGTTGCATAGCGACGACATAAATGATGACACAATAACCGTAACGTTACGAAGCAACGTCATTGAATAGAAAATAGAAAATTACGGTTTTAAATGGTATTATAAAATATTAATATTTTACAGATTGGATTCAAAACTGTTTAATCTGTGTAACTGAGATTTACAGTTAAAGCAATGGACGACGCTATCAGGTAAATATTAAATAAGTTGACCACGTGGTGAGGATATTATATAATAATAATTATCTTTATCAAGTTAGACTACGGCTTAATGTTTGTTATTTTGTCCTCAGGCTTCAAAATTATACAATGCTAATTTAGGTGCCTACGTGCAAATTGTTATTTTTCAGATTTATTTATGGATGTTCTGTAATGTTTTATGTTTTACTGTTGGGCATGTCTAAGCTTCATATTAAAAGCAAAATTATCTCGAAATTCAGATGTACACTTTTTGCACCATAATATATTTTTAGATAAATTTAGTTTTTATCAAAATGTATTCCTTAATTTATTTTAATGGTGAAATATTAAACATAGTATTATAATAAAATATAAATAGATCAGTCATGGACGAAAGAATAAAACAGATTTTATATTTCAAAATTGAGTAATTAGAAATGCGAAAGTTTGACTATTGTTAAAAAATCCTTTAATGTTTGAACGGACATGACCCACATTTTGGAAAATATACTATGAGGGGTTAGAGACCCCTAGCACCCATAAGGATATGACATGTAAAAACAATGTAACACGGCCGATGCTACTGTCGAAACGGATTAAATTTAAGCCCAACGGTTTACGTAAAGTGCCCCTAAGAGGTAGCGAGATGGGAAGAAAAATAAATAAATAAAAAGGGGCGACAATAGTGTCCACTCTATGGTCGTTTTAGTCCACAAGTTGATTATTGACATCCCGATGGCATTTAATCCGAACTTTTGACATCTACGCTTCCTTGGAGGGTGAGGGTGGCAAGGGGTAAACAAAATAGAACATAAAATATTAGAGAGATTAGTGTCGAATCTATAAGAGTCGTAGTCGGTATACAGAGTGGTTACATCCAGATGACATTTAAACCCTTAGTTCCCCAGATATTTAAAAAATAATCGAAATCACTGACATTCATTTAAAACCATATTTCGGCGTTGCCAAGAAAATGGCGATACTCCCATACACTAATTTCACGTTTAGCCCCATCAACAGAAGAGGAGTGAGAAGGGTGAAAAGTAAGTTGAGATGACAAGGATATACGGAAAAGGTTTTTAGTCACTGCAGAGTTTCAGCAAAATTCTGATCTCATCCTACAGTTTAACACATGATATTTCTCATACTGCTCGCCACATCTTGAACACACGCAGTCTGGGCCGGGCTCGTGGAATCTCTGGTTACTGCACAGCGTGTGGTGAAATCCATGCACAGCGAGTCTTGTCACTGTGTGGCGCAATTCATATCCTCCCTGAATCCATTCACGGTTAGTCATGGCGTCAATAATATAGAATTCTTTCCATATTTTGCTTTTCTTTTCGTAGAGCTCTTGCAGGAGGTCCTGGTAAGCTAGTGTCACTGGTAGTAGGAACTTTAGCCTCAGCTCTTCTATGTAGAATGGTTCTCTGGAGAGTTCATAAACAAGTCGTGAGGGCGTGTATTTGGAGAGACAGAGCATCCTTTTTATGTATGTTGCTTTTAGTTTCTCTAATTTTTCTAGGTTCGGTTTCTTTACATGGACCCATATATTCTCTCTCTAGCCCATATGTTGCAAAGGGATCAACTTTAAGTTCAAAAAGTTGTAGGGCTGTTTCTAGTGAGAGTCTGTTTATTTACTTAATGTCGCTTATGGCTCTACTTAGGGTTATGTATGCTATAAGGTAGATAACAGTCTTATTCACAGTCAAGGGCATTTTTAATTCAAATTGTCTGCAAGTCTAAAGAGAAATATTTTTTTAAAATAATATTCAAAATTGTTTTTGACCAGAACTTTCAAAGAACCAAAAATGGAGAACGAGACCTGTCACGTGACCGTACCTCCCAAATGTCTTATATTAGACTGCTTTTTCTACTTTCTTATACAATTGAAGACCACAGGGGAAAAAAGATGAGGGTCCATTTGTCATCAAAATGTAAGTAGACACATATTTCGGTGTGTTAATATAAGTAGAATGTAATGTTAGGCTTATATAAGGCAAACATGATGATGGTAAAATTCTAGAGCTGGTGTTTTGAAACATGTACAGAGGTAGAAAGATGAGGGTGCCAATGCGAATATACAAAAAGGATGAGGGTCCAGAGTTCGTTCATTGGTTACACTGATTTATGTTGCCAGTTCTGTAATATGTTTGCTGTGTTCCCAATGCATAATTAAAATGATATTGCATGGCGTGTTTCAAACGGTGTTATTTACCAAATAAAAATGATTCCCACAAAATATAATATCTAATCACTTTTAATAGTGACTCATATCATATTACCTCCACTCATAATTTCATTTACTTTAAAATTAATTCATGTTTTGATTAGAATATTTTTTTTATGTTTGCAACACTTTGTTTACTAATTGCACTGAGCAGAATATATTGTGAAAGTGACAAATTGTGGTTTAATTATTCAAATAAAGTTTAAAATGCCTGCATTGCTATCAGCAGAGTTCTGGCTTCCTCCTATGCCGTATTGACAGTCTTATACCTATACGTAAAGCTAAATATGAAGATCTAAAATGAAGATCTATAGCATTTGAAAAAATGTTTTCTCAAGCATCTCAAAATTTTCTTGTGAATCTAGCATATTGTTGAAGTGCCTGCAGAATACCATTATGACTCATTTCTCATTTTAAGCAAACTTAAAAGCAGTACTAGTGGTAATTGATGTCAATTTCCAAATTATGTTTAAACTTTGATTTTCAGTGTGTAATAATAGTGTTTCTTAATTGACGCTCATCTCTTTTCCTTTGTACATTGCAACATTTGTACCATTACAATCACATACTTCTTGAACAGTACCAGTGAGTACAGTTTAAAATGATGCAATTTATTATGTACACAGCTTTAAGTTTTATTGCAGTGTATTAGCAGTTATGAGAGTTTAGACATAAACCTTCGTTTTTCTCAGAATAAACTTTTATAGACACTCATTGTTTTCCCCTGTGGTCTTCAAATATTTATGATATACTAGCGGACCCGGCAGACGCTGTCCCCTCGGAACGTTCAATTCTCGTGTCATGTCCGGATGATAAAAACGTAAGTTACTTTTTTGCCGTGAAATTCACTAATTAATAAGTTCGCAAGAAAACTCCTCACTGTCCTCTGTAGTAGCTCAAGAAGCTTGTATTATAACGTCACATTGCAGTCCCACGGAATATGTCGGTAATGCAGAACACTACACATTTGACATAAAAAATCCTAAAACCCAATCGCAGCGCCATCTACCGGGTCCGCTTGTGAATCTAAACCATCCAGGGACCAACTCAAAAAGAAAAATCAAAATAAGTCCATTTGTTTAGGCAGTTTTTAATTTTGGATTTCCACTTCTAATTGATTCGCTCCTATTTAGGTAACACCTACCACAGTTTATTTTAATAGGATACACTGAGTTTCGGAGTCCACTAACCCAATCACACACACACACAAAACATTTAATCGAAGTTGGTCCAGTCGTTTAGGCAGTTTTTAATTTCGGATTTCAAGTAAACCTCCACTTCTATTTGTAGGATTTCGCTAATTTTTGGGTAATAATTACCTTGGTTTATTTTAATAGGATACGCTGAGATTCATTGTGAAACAATGAAAAATGTGATCGCTACAGCTATTTTTTAAATTTTCGTTTGAGGTGAACTCCTACACCTAATGACTACACAACATAATAGATAACGGCTAATCACTCGCCGCATGTGAAAACCTGCATATACAAATTTTTACGAAGATCGGTTGAACGATTTAGAATAGATAGAATTGATTTATTTAGCCTGGTGGAGTTAAGGCCATGTGGCATTCTCTTCCACTCACCAGGACAAACATATGTTACATATAAATACAAAAAAACGCAATAATAGTATATAATAAACAATTAATTATCTGTCAAATTGAATAATAATGAAATAATGTCTAATAATACAATAATATTAAATACAACTAAAATTAAAATAATGATAGAATGTATACAGAAAGGAATAACGACTCGAATATATTATACATAAAAAGAAAAGAAAGAAAAAATACGGAGAAAATAATAAACTATAATGAATTAATCTATCGCTTATTATACAAGGCATTAGCTAAATAAATTAAAAAATCTTAAAACTATTTTTATTAAATAATGAAAAACAAATAATCAATTTTTAAAAAGTAATATTAGAGAGTTGTTTCTGTTAATAATATTATTTTCAATTTGTTTCTGAAAGATCGTAATGTTTGGCAGTCTCTGACATAGGGTGGAAGGAAATTCCATGTTCTAGCAAGAGAAACTATAAAAGATTTCGAATAATAAGTAGTGTGATGAGGAGGGATATAAAGGACACTGTGCTCAAGGGATCGGGTATCTAATTTATGTGTATCAGAGAGTCTAGTAAAGCTGTGTGATAAATAATAAGGTAATGATGTGTGTAACATTTTATAGAGAAGGCATAGGGATTGGATGGTTCTACGATCTTGTAGACGGAGCCATGCCAATTGTTCCAGGGGTGGTGTAACGTGATCAAATCTGCGTATACCACAAATAAAACTTATGAACTCGTTAACGTTTCTGGGTAAGAACAGTATTTAGGTCAGTAAAAAGAGTGTCACGATAATCAAAATGTGGCAATACAAGTTTTTCTACTAACATTTTCCTTAGAGCAAACGGTAAACAAATTCTTATACGATTTAATGAGTCTATTATTGAGAAGACAGTTTTGCAAATGTTATTTGTTTATTCCAAATTAAATTTGTATCCATAAATACTCCAAGATTTTTTACTGTCCCACTATAAGGGATTTGAACCCCATTAAGTGACACATGTAATACTGCATTTGTGTTAATTGAGGATAATAGTCTCTGATGGCCCATAATGATTGCTTGTGACTTTCTAGGATTTAATTGAAGTCCATATTTCTCTGTCCATGCCTGTTAGCGAGTCAAGGTCCTCATTAATTTTGATTACCGCGTCATTTAAAGAATATTTGTCTGAGTGAAAGTAGATTTGCACGTCGTCCGCAAATAAATGATGTTTACAATGTTTTAGGGAGTCAGATATGTCATTTATATAGATTGAAAAAGCAATGGGCCGAGCACCGAACCCTGTAGAACTCCAGAATTACGGTAGGTACAAGAAGTGCGTAATATAGAATTTCCTACAACATATTGCTGGCGCTCACGAAGGTAGGAGTTGAACCATTGCGTGACACTGTCAGAAAGTGAGAGTGTTGTTTAGGTTAACCAACAACAAGTCCAAGTCTACCGTGTCAAATGCTTTACTAAAGTCAAGTAGTGTAAGAATAGTAAGTTTTCGATTATCAGATGCTTCGCGTATGTCTTCACATATATTTAGTAGAGCAGTATTTGTATTGTGTCCTGTCCTGAAGCCTGATTTGAATTGATCTAAAAGGTCGTGTTCAGTTAGGTAGTCAGTCAGATGTTTATGGACTAATCGTTCCAAAGCTTTTGAAAGGGTAGATAAATTACTAATGGGTCGAAAATCGTTAGGCGTTAAGGGAGTTTTTACTTTCGGGAGTGGGCGTACAATTGCTTGCTTCCATAATGTGGGATAAATAGAGGTTTGTAGTGAGGAATTTAACATATGAGTTATGGTAGGTTGTATAACGTCGATTATTTTGTTAAGTAGAGTGATATTTATACGGTCAGTACATTCTGCTTTTGTTTTTATTCGTTTGAGATTTTTCTTTACGTCATTTTCTGTAAGATATGAGAAATGGAAATGTTCTCTGTCTGGTGGATGTGTCAGTAGTAGTTCACTTATTGTCTGTGTTTTGTCTTTAGGTGTAAAGAATGTACTTGTAAAATGGTTATGGAGTGTGTCCAGAGAAACAGGTAGTTTTTCTACCTGTGTGTCTTTCCTTCTTACACCCATTTTATTCAGATTTTTCCAAATGTCTGGGTTATTGCTATTAGGTTCAGTAAATCTATATAGATTTATAATAGTAGGAAACGCGCACAAATGTGCAAGGTAGATGTAATTGATATATAAATGGATTGCGCACAAATGTGCAAAGATGATAATACAACAATCACTAACACTTTAACCTTGTCTTGCGTAATCACAAATTGTTCTTGTTCTTTGTCTACATTTATCGATGTGATATCTTTCGCATTTCTGTTCACAAACTTCGCATATGCATGACATCTTCGGGTCATGGAATGTTTTATCTTTACACATTAGGTGGTGGAATCCATGTACGCTTAATCTTGTGATGACGTGTCGTATCTGGAAATTTGCTTTTGTCTAATTCCTGTCTATCATCGCTCCGGTGCTGAAGAATTCCGGCCATACTTCCTCTCTTTTCCTGCGTAGGCTTTGTAGCGCATGTTCATAGGGTTCTGTGGTTGGTAGTAAGTATGCTGTTTTCAAGTCCTCGATAAGGAAAGTCTCCCTTGCCAGTAGGTACACTAGACGGCTTCTTGTCGTTCTTGATACTCCTATTGCTCTTTTTATGTAAGTAGATTTCACTTTTTCCTGTGTGTTCAGATTAGCTTATGTAAGATGTGGCCATATGATTTCTATCCCGTAAGTTATTGTTGGGAGGATCTTTGCATTGAATAGTTTCATCGCTGATTCCAGGCTTAGAGCTTGCATATTGCGTATATCATTTATTGCCAATATTGCTTGCGTTGATCTTTCTACTAAAAAAATGTTAAAGTCTATAGGCCTAAAGGGCCGACTTGGATCGACTTATCCATTCACAGTCTATTTGCCATAGTTGATACATAATTTATAATTAAAATTACAAACATCAAACAAAAATTTAAAAATTGTCAACGCGTTTAAATAAACAAAGCTCGCATTATCGAGTCTTGACATTCATAGCTTCGTTGTTGAAACGCGTTGACTATTTTTATTTCATATTTGTTTTTGTTTTCGTGTATATAATGATAATATATATACAGATTTTTAACGTTTACACATCTTTCTGTGCCAAAATCTTCATTTTCTTCTCCACTCGTCTCTATCCTTCCACTCCATGTCCTCCAGTCCTCGTGTTATCATTCCCGTTCTTATTTCTTGTATCCACGAGTTTCGAGGTCTTCCATTCCTTCTTCTTCCAGGTGGACACCATTCCAATGTTTCCCTGGATAACAGTTATTCTTGTATTCGTTGTACGTGCCCATACCACTTTAATGCTTATATCTTATTTAATCTACTATTGAATATCTAATATTTTTTTTTTCGTATGACAGTATTTCTTATTTTTTTCTAATTTTGAACATCTTGCTGCTCTCCTCAAGAAATCCATTTCCATCGACATGAGTTTTTGCTGAATTTCCAAACTTCAGCTAAATATGTGACAGTACATCTCACTATTGAATTATATATTTTAACTAATTTTTTCTGGATATATATCTGTTCCATAAGACTCCAATTATAATTATCATTGCTGTTATTGCTCTAACTTTATGATATTCTGTTCTTAATATCACTTTCTTGTTTGTCCTCTTTATCCACGTTTACTCCCAGATACTTAAAAAAATATATCAACAACACGAGATCATATGTATTATTTATATATTGGTTGTATATATTGGTCATAGTGTTGTGAAGTTCTTTATATCACTCATATATATTTTTTTCTCTAATGCCACCAGGTTGTCTTTCATGACATTTCTAGCTTTCTCCCCTGGCATTGGCAGAATTTTAATCCATTTCTTAGGTTGGGGCACCTGGAAGGCGGAATTACTTTACCCCGATGATATGATGGGTGATAAATGATAAAAAAGGCAGGGAGAGTTCCTAACCTAAATTTAACGTAAATTCCAGATCATGGTCAACCACAGGAAAAATGGAAAATGCCTATGGTTTGACCGGGAATCGAAATCGGGACACCTCATGAACAATAGTCAGGAACGCTGGCCACTAGCCCATGAGGCTGGTCGTATCACATATTAAATAGGTACAAAGAAAATATATGAATATGCGAACAAGTGATTCAAAGAATTGAGTTTTAAAAATTGTACCAACAATTGTGAAAGTACGTTGACATATTTCCAGTCCCTCGTTGTATCGAAGTAAGTAGAGAGGTAAGTAGTTAATAATTTACCTTCCTTGGGTGGTAAGTTCTAATACTCATGATTACAGGTCAATGGAATACTAAGCATAGTACAGCGTGAGTGAAAAGAAGAATTGTATGGTTATTACTATTCAGAGCATGTTAGCAAATAACGCGTCATTTTATTAGTATTATTGCTATTAAGTATTAAGATTTTTCTCCACCCTTTGTAACAACTTGGTAGCAAATAATAATCAAATATCTACTTTTCTAAAATGAAATGAACGGTAATTTGAGGCATACAACTATTAAAATGATACATGGAACATATTTTAATCCTAATGAAATTGAATTTTGATTTACAGAATTTGATCCATAATATTTTTTCTCGTCGTCACCATCATCATCATCATCATCATAGAAAATTCAGGCATTTAGATAATTTGATGATCTGCTTCCGTCTCAATAGAAATATCATCCAAAAGTTGAGTGGACGTCCTTGTCTGCTTCCTGCAGGTCGATAGAAAAACATCTGCTTGGGTATCCTATGATCCTCCATTCAATTAACATGTTGCATCCATTTTGACTTATAATCAGAGTCCAGATTCGTATGTATTTTTTTCCCCTTGATATAATCTTTCGTAATAACCCAAAATGTTGACAATTCACAAAAATCGAGACCTTATACTCAAGCTTCGTGTTACATGATTTTACATATTTTATTCATTACTACATATTTATTAGAATATTACATATTTTTTATATAAAATTGTCTTGATATGCAAGTTCATAAAATGTTTATGTACAGTGCTAGTAAACAGGTAAAATTTCCGCATGAATTGTTCTTAACTCTGTTTGGAGGCTCATATGATTGACAGGTCATAGACATTTAACTTTATCACTATATTTTGTGCAGTCAATCCTGTTGAATGTTTCATTTTCTCGGGGAAAATTACATGGAATATCGCGCAATTAAACAAAAAGCACACATTCATTAAGATTTATAGTTTTCTTGGAAAACCTTAGCCTCAGTTATTTTTCGTATTTTTCAAAATCGATGCAAATGCTAAAAAAAATTTGATTCCTTCTCCCCCATCACCTTGAGGAGCGAGTATGAAGGTGAGTGAGAGGTTGAATAATTTCCACTATTTCTAACTATAGCAGGATAATCCAAACAGGGGCTACATTACACCCTGATGACGTTAAAGAGAACTGCGTTAAAATTAAACACACTTTAAGAATATAAAATAATTTTTTCAATTGCTTCATATTTTGGGGTGCAGTGAGGGATTCAGCATACAACACAGATATGCTGCTTGAAATTAAGTGTGAACTTTCTGATTTCATCTGACTATTATCAGTTTTTTTTGGACTTACTACGTCTGTATTGCTGTCACTGAAAGTCAATGAACACAGATGAAAATTGCTTGGACTGCCTCAGTTATCTGCAGAAAAATATTGGTAATGGATAACTATCGATGAAGCCTTTTATCACAGAAAGTAAACTAGTGTTGTAGGCCTATACACCTTGTACACTACGCAACAGATAATGTAAGTGCAAGATAACTGTAAGTACTGTATTTTGAGAGTTGTTCATAAATAATTTAAGCATATAACAAATAAGTAAAAAGTAACTGTAAAGTTATATATTCCGCTATGTTCTAATATATATATATTATATATATATATATATATATACCCGGGCTTCCAATATAAACCCGGACCGGCCTCACGGGGTTTCACCCGTCAGGCAGCGCTCTCTCCTCGTCCGCATTTCACTCTGCCAGCCGCTCGTCCTTGAACTAGTCAGTTTACTATCGTTCGACAAGATGAGACGTCAGCTGACATTAGAGCAGCGCATTTATGTGTGTAAATGTTATTATAAATACGAATCAGCTCGTCGCGTTCGCGAGGAATTTATTCGGAACTTCCCTGGACAATTACCTGCTTCCAGATCGACAATCCACGATCTTGTGACTAAAGTTGTGACCACTGGTTCAGTACAAAATAAGAAACATTCGCTACCCAGATCTAACAGTGTGTGATTTTTATTTGTGGGGTAGCCTGAAAGACAAAGTGTACAAAACAAATCCGCACACATTGGAAGAACTGAAGAACAACATAAGAAATTAAATCAGAAACTTGACAGTGCCCGAACTACAGCGTGTCAATCTAAATGTGTTTACTCAGTATAATGCCTGTTTAACTGCGGGAGGACAACATTTCCCGCATTTTCTATAACGTAAGAAACAGTTCAAGGACGGGTGGCAGGCAGGGTGAATTGCGGGAGGAAGAGACAGCACTGCGTGCAGGGTGAAACTCCGTAAGGCCTGTCCGGTTTTATATTGGAAGCCCGTTATTGTAATATTACGGAACATATATCTTAATTTAGGTTCAGGACCTATGTCTAAAATACATTCATTGTACCCTTTTACACGAATATTCTTCCGGATTGTTTGCTATTTAGCATCGGTAGTATAATTATATTAACCCCAACTTTTTTTATAAAATTGGCGAATTTTATGAGAAAAATGTAATAACAATACACAGCTTGGACAAAGAAATGACATTACTTCATTAAAACATAAATTTTGATTCTATATAATAAAAATGTATTATTACATATTTTGAATATTTTCACTACATATTTATAGATTAATATTACATACAAATCCGGATTCAGCATTTAATTCAGAAATTATGTTTTATAATGTTCAATATGTATTATTTCTAAGATGTCTTTATTTTTTATGATCTAGTTATGTGTGTATCCAGCAGTCTTTCGAAGACAAAACGGATATATCGTAAGTTAAAATATACATTTCATTATTATGCTTGTTAAGTAAGACAAATTACATAATGTAACATTTCTAAATTATTTTTACTCTGTAATCTACGTAAGTGTAAATAACATCTTTACAGTGTACTATTATGTTCTAGTGTTTATTGGATCATTATAGATGATACTTATACGCCAAAACATCATGGTAAACACTAGCAGGACATAAAAGAAATTATTATTGTTTTCTTCGCCAATTTAGAGAGCTTCCCAATAGAAGTGCATGAAGAAAACATGGTGAAATGCTTCATTCTCATCTGCTGAAATATCGTCAATTTGCATCACTTACAATCTCTAAACTTTAAAATGCTTATAGAAAAATCCCTAAAATAATGGCTGATAAATGTAGTTTCTTACAATTTTACTCCATTTAAGAATAATGTATGCATTATACGAGAACAATATTTAGAAG
Organism: Diploptera punctata; assembly: GCA_030220185.1. Lineage (NCBI taxonomy): Eukaryota > Metazoa > Arthropoda > Insecta > Blattodea > Blaberidae > Diploptera > Diploptera punctata. The sequence continues at coordinate 153,577 of JASPKZ010003435.1, forward strand.
ATAGCAAAATATGCCGTTCTTAATATTACAGATTTTATCTTTAACATATATCGAGATTATTAGTAAAATAAATCGTTTCAACTTTTATTGCACAACACACTGTATTCAGTGTCACAATAACATTATAAATGTATATAAATTAACGCCCTGACATTAGGAGCAAAGTCACTTTCCGGTAAACTTCCCATTATAAATCGCCATCAGATTAAATTGGAGGTTTTCAAAGCAGTGCTTAATTTCATAAGATCCTGGTTCTTAACACTGTCCCTACCACAACACAAAATACAACCATGTGATTGGAAGATGTTAAGTCGGTGTAGATGTCTGCAAGGTGGTCATGGCCAGTTAAGTTTTGACATGCTGCAACTGATTTTTTCCTCGACTTTTTTGTACAATGTGGTGTGTTACAAGAAGCTAGTTTCATTTTTCACCCCAAGCTGATGTTTCTATGGTGTTGGTACATTTTCTATTTACATTTCTATTGACAGCAGCTTCAACGAGTTGATGTAGTTGTATGATAAATTGGGGGCCTTTCTAGGCTAATGTATATGTTATTTAATTACCTTGTATTCAACAGCGGGAAGGAATCCTTTGAAGTTTAATTATTTTCTGGATATTTTGGAAGTCTCTGAATAAGGCTTGAATGTCTGATACATGAGAACATGAGGGATGTTTATGTGTCAAAGCTTCTATTGCTGATTCCTTTAAGCACAGTAAAAGACTGTTTTTTTAACTTTCTTGCCTGACTTGCAGTTGTTGAAGGACAACATTTATGGCTTTTAATTTCCCAACTGAGTTCATGCAGTAATTTTCAAATATATATAAGGAGAATTCTGTGCCATATGCACCGACTCCAACGTTACCTCCAACCACTTGCTCTGAGCCAATATGTGTTTATTTATTTAGATCTTCTTCCTATTCTTCTTCTGCTTCTTATGAACAAATTAAAGGCCCAAAGCCTTTAATCATTTGAGTGAAGCATTCTCGGTCTAACTTTTCTAGGACATCCCAAAGATGTTTTCCGATGAGGACGTTATTGAAGCATGACATAACGATATATATATATATATGGAGCCACTCATCTTAAGTAAACAATCTGTTAACAGTTCTCAGTAAGATTGTTTCAGTTTCCTAACATCTTCTGCCAGTATTAGCCTGTAACAGCCATAGTGCGCGTTAAACTTAAGAATCATGTCATTTTGTTTCTTTCCGACACCTACAAAACGCAACACCACGGCAATCTACAGATAAATTTCAAATAGATTACAGTTAGTAACTGTATTACTAGCAGTTAAAAACTCTTTGAACAACTAAAATAATAAACATCTAATATATATACATTAATAATTGTTAAAACAAGCAAATGTTTTTATTTCCTCATTTTAATTTTCAATAAACATATCCACAATCCATATTAATTCTGCCCGAAGGCAGGTCCTTCACTGCAATCATAGCATTTCCATGCTATGCTTGAAGCTTTACTAGGGAATTGTAGGTGTGGTAGCTTCTCGTTGCTTTCCACACCGGTGAATGATGATGGTGATGATGATGATGATGATAAGCATGATGATGATGGCCATATGATTTCGGGGACAGTTTAGGCCTTAAAGTTTTCCTGACATTTATCTTACAGGTGAGGAAAAACCCCGATAAAATATCTCACCAAGAAAATCTGTCGCGACCGGGGATCGAACCCACGCCCGCTGCGTGACAAGGCAGCACGCTACCTCGAGATCACAGCGGTGGACAATAAACATATAACGAAAGTGATATTACACCTTGGCGCAGAGCTACGGGACTTGCGCTGGTTCGAGTCTCCATGGGGGAAGAAATTTTCTCATGGTATTTCGGCCAGTATGGGACCGGTGCCCACCCAGCATCGTGAGGCAATTGGGTAGCTACAATAAGTGGCGGCTCCAGGTTGAGGAACCAGCTATAACGGCTGGGGGACTCGACATGCTAACCACATGTCACCCCTACACTGGCTGTTGATCATCTACCTCTGTGATTGACACATGTGGATGTGAAGGGCCAGCAGCCGGCTGGTAAAAGGGCAACCGCTGAAAAGTGGAAAGACCCTCAATCGGATCGGATATTACACAGCAAATAATGATTTACTCTCTGAACTGAAAGAATCCAGTTATTTAAAAAATGTTGATTTGAAGTTAAACATACGATCTCTAATGTTTTAAGAATTTGAAAATACGCTCAAAATAAGATTAATGAAAATGTATCTATATTATTTCCTCTCATCACAAAAATCTGTAAATATTATACAACATATGAAGTTAGTGTTTATAAAACAAATATATTTGTCAGATGTATGTACATTTACAAAAAAAATGATTGGACTCTTGATCTCGAACATTTCAAGTTTTAATGCGCGATTCACACGAGTAAACTAATTACACAATAGAGCTGAAACACATTCCCCTTCCTCCACTGATCCGCATTATTTAAAGTACAGCAAGCCAACGAACTCTTAGCTCAGTGCCTCGTTTCGTATGCAAGAGGTCACAGGTTCCGTTCCGGATTAGGTTAATTTTTTAATTGTTACAACGCTTTCTATTATATTCTATCTGTCCATTCTTAAAGAAAAACAAACGAACTATTTGGAAGTATTACTATTTATTATTATTATTATTATTATTATTATTATTATTGTCCATCATTAGGGGCTATATGAACGATATATTTAAATTGAAGGGTGAAACGTTTTTCTCACTAACAGGTAATATATAAATACACAAATATATTAAGTAAAGTCATATTAACTTTTATTACATGTATTTATAACATTATTATTGAAACATGCTATTGCATACACAATTAAATTTATACCGGTAGCTAAATAGAGTTATAGAGTTTACGTAATATAGAGTAACGTGGATGTAAATTGCGTGGCAATTAAATGTTATAGGATCATTTTTTGCAGAAATATCAATAAACAACAAAAAATCATTGTCGAGGAATTTGAATCTCGACTCTGATATATATTTAATTTTATCCTAATTGGTTTAACGATTTACGATATTAGTCTTCTAAATCCTGGTTATCTTGTTTAGTTTTGCACAATGTACAAGAGTTGAACTTTATTCGAAGTGTCGTAATTTGAGTAATATTGTATACGTCGAACACTTGTACATATATAGAAATATGTCTCCTTCATTGATATTTAACTATTTATGACCATTAAGGACAAATACAGCGTATTTGAAAATTTAACAATGCGTTATCTCGTGAAACACAGCTCTAAGCTCTTCGAGCATGAGTAGTGGGTCATAACAGCAGGGATTCTGCGTTTTGAAGCAGCTATTTTTTTTTTTGCAATGTGTTCATTATTTTTATTTGCTGAATATTATGTAAGTCTTCTCATTTTAAACACACATTTTTAGTAAAGAATTTTCTAAGAGTTTTTGTGACAATTCTAAATAGAAATGTGTTATGTTGTTATGCATACTATTATTCAACACCTGATATATTTAAAGAAAAAAACTACTAAGAATTGTTTTTCTTGTTCTAGGGATGGCGGGGGAAACGAAGATCATTGCACAGTGATCCACAATGCGAAAAATAAATCTAGAAGTCACTATTTGCCTAACAAATGTATCTACATGCGCAACATAACAAATTATAACTGTATAGGAATATCTGACTCTGCATAATTGACGCGAGGAATTTTAATTAATTGTTACGTGCAAAGTATTAGTAACCGATTTTAACAAATAACTTTTAGCGAGATATTTCGGTAATATATTAATTCATAATCATGGATAGACGTATTAATTTAGAAAATAATTTTTATAATTTATTTATTCACAGATTTTTAATGTTTACACATCTTCATGTGCTTAAAGTTGTAATTTCCTTGTACGAACATTCCTCTTTATCCTTCTATCCCTATTGCAATTTGGGATCGTTCTACGGGGGTTTTATATATTTGCTTACAGTGAAATTAGGGGGGATTGTTTGACTAGTATGGCAGCGAGTCCTAGGTTAATACTTAGGGCATAAATATTTCGTTATGAATCATACTTAATTAGGATCAACTCTATTTTTCGGGAGCGTCGCGGCTACTGGTTTTAATGTTTCAGGAATACTATTAATGTAATTACTGATCATTTTAACATTTTATCAGTATAACCACTAAAGTATCAAATTTACATATGATATAACATTAATTTTTAACAATGACACATTTTTGAGCTAAGTGATCCCTAGGAAGTAAGGAGCATTTACAAACGATTTTAAGTAGCCTACATAACATATTCCGGAATGTAACTCAGTTCGAGAGGGTGAGTAACTGTTAGGAATTAACTAGACTTTTCAAATTGTAATATTGTTCCTTCCCTTAAATATCATACTTGGAAATAGGCCTATATTAATTATTTATAAGTTCAGAAGTTTAAAAGTTCACATTTAGGCTTAATCAAAAAAACTTCAATTTGGAAGCTAGGTGCATGAATATTGATATATAATTTAGGTATTCGTCATAATTTTGAAACTGAAACATTATGGAAGTATTAAAAAAGGTATATGTTTATAGAAATCTACTTGCATGATGGTTTTGCCTCATTCCATCACACTCCCACACACTATCATGTTCATCGTCCCCCATATATATATGTGTTCAATCTGTTTACTTCAATAATATTCCCAAGGTTTTAAAATGAGAGTGAAAGTATTGTTCTGGAGTTTAACATATTAGTTAATTTAGCTTTCACTTTTCAAAATATCGTCTAAATGTGTCCATTATTATTTGAAATATATGTATATCTTTCTAAAATTTAAAATAGTTTCTTTTAAAACCCAAAGATTTGCTTTATGATAATTATTAGTTGCAGTAACCAATTAATTCCATTAATTTCCCTTTAAATATTAAAGCACTTTTATATCAACCCCATAACCTCCAGTCCTCTTGTTCTCATTATTACTTGTACCCATGGTGTTGACGACCCCTGATCGCTCAAAGTCTGAAAGTCTGGCGGAAGTCGGCGGATGTTAATGTCTTTGGCAGACTGTTACCTCATCTACTTTTGTAGTAACCTGTTCACATTTTTCCCCTCTAACAAAAAGCAAAATATATATATATATTTTTTTTACGGTTCTTTGGATCACTGTGCCCTGGGCGGCCGAATTTGCGGAACCATATGCTACAGTAGCCACGTCGGCGGCAGGTGAGCATTTCCACTTACAGATATTTGACAATTTCAGTAAATCTTTAGAGCAAATCCCATGCTATTTATTATATAATTTGTTTGAGCTGTGAATTTGGATTTGTTACCTGAGTTAAAAGATGCAGGAGATTAAGATATAATGAAAACAACTCAGAAGGAAATTTTACATTAGATATTTGCTATTGAAACGGTTGTGTAACTATCTGAAATTTTTATAAACACTGTTTAAACTTATATATTATTTTCTCTAGTAATTAGAAAAGTTAATTCCAAATGCAATTTAAAAAATCAGTTTGAAGTGGGCACTACAACTTTAAATATGATTATTTAAAAACGGCAAGTATAATATTAAATATGTTAGGACCAAAACGAAGTCCATGAATATCTGACATTTTCAACACTATACAAATTATATTCTGCCAGAGCACTGGTGGTGTGAGAACGTGAATGTGTGTGTGTGTGTGTGTGTGTGTGTGTGTGTGTGTGTGTGTGTGTTCGAGTGTGTGAGAGAATGAAAGAGTGTGAGAGAATATGAGTGTGAGTGAGTGTGTGAGATTGAGTGAGTGAGTGTAAGAATGAGTGTATGTGATAGAAGGGATATGCATTTGTGTGAGAGCGTGTGTGTATGTTGCTGTGTGTATGTTGCTGTGTGTATGTGATAGGGTGTGTTTGAGAAGGGACAGAGCGAGTGAGTACGTTTCAGAGACAGAGAGAGAGAGAGAGAGAGAGAGAGAGTGTGTGTGTGTTTGAGAGAGAGAGAGCGAGAGAGTGTGTGTGTGTGTGTGTGTGTGTGTGTGTGTGTGAGAGAGAGAGAGAGAGAGGGAGCGAGTATTTATGTGTGAGCGTGGGCATCGGTGTGAGCGTAGGCGTTCGCGTAAGCGTGGGCGTCGGTGTGAGCGTGGGCGTCGGTGTGAGCGTGGGCGTTCGCATAAGCGTGGGCGTCGGTGTGAGCGTGGGCGTTCGCATAAGCGTGGGCGTCGGTGTGAGCGTGGGCGTTGGCATAAGCGTGGGCGTCGGTGTGAGCGTGGGCGTTGGCATAAGCGTGGGCGTCGGTGTGAGCGTGGGCGTTCGCATAAGCGTGGGCGTCGGTGTGAGCGTGGGCGTTCGCATAAGCGTGGGCGTCGGTGTGAGCGTGGGCGCGTTCGCATAAGCGTGGGCGTCGGTGTGAGCGTGGCGGTTCGCATAAGCGTGGGCGTCGGTGTGAGCGTGGGCGTCGGTTTGAGCGTGGGCGTTCGCATAAGCGTGAGCGTCTGTGTGAGCGTCTGTGTGAGCGTCTGTGTGAGCGTCTGGGTGAGCGTCTGTGTGAGCGTCTGTGTGAGCGTCTGTGTGAGCGTCTGTGTGAGCGTCTGTGTGAGCGTCTGTGTGAGCGTCTGTGTGAGCGTCTGTGTGAGCGTCTGTGTGAGCGTCTGTGTGAGCGTCTGTGTGAGCGTCTGTGTGAGCGTCTGTGTGGAGCGTCTGTGTGAGCGTCTGTGTGAGCGTCTGTGTGAGCGTCTGTGTGAGCGTCTGTGTGAGCGTCTGTGTGAGCGTCTGTGTGAGCGTCTGTGTGAGCGTCTGTGTGAGCGTCTGTGTGAGCGGCTGTGTGAGCGTCTGTGTGAGCGTCTGTGTGAGCGTCTGTGTGAGCGTCTGTGTGAGCGTCTGTGTGAGCGTCTGTGTGAGCGTCTGTGTGAGCGTCTGTGTGAGCGTCTGTGTGAGCGTCTGTGTGAGCGTCTGTGTGAGCGTCTGTGTGAGCGTGTGTGCGAGCGCGTGTGTGAGTACGTGACTGATCGAATGATCGACTGATCGAGTGGGGTTACTAAGTGACTGATTGATTGAGTGGTCGTATGGCCTTCAATGGTCCGACTGGCCGACTGGCAGACTGGCAGACTGGCAGACTGGCCGACTGGCCGACTGGCCGACTGGCCGACTGGCCGACTGGCCGACTGGCCGACTGGCCGACTGGCCGACTGGCCGACTGGCCGACTGGCCGACTGGCCGACTGGCCGACTGGCCGACTGGCCGACTGGCCGACTGGCCGACTGGCCGACTGGCCGACTGGCCGACTGGCCGACTGGCCGACTGGCCGACTGGCCGACTGGCCGACTGGCCGACTGGCCGACTGGCCGACTGGCCGACTGGCCGACTGGCCGACTGGCCGACTGGCCGACTGGCCGACTGGCCGACTGGCCGACTGGCCGACTGGCCGACTGGCCGACAGGCCGACTGGCCGACTGGCCGACTGGCCGACTGGCGCGACTGACCGACCGACCGACCGACCGATCGTCAGATCGACTGATCGTCTGATCGACTGATCGTCTGATCGTCTGATCGACTGTTCGACTGATCGATTCAAAGAGTGAGTAAGTGAGTGAATAAGTGAGTGCTGATTGTGTGAGTGGGTGAGTGCTGATTGTGTGAGTGGGTGAGTGCTGATTGTGTGAGTGGGTGAGTGCTGATTGTGTGAGTGGGTGAGTGGGTGGGTGGGGGAATCAGTGAGTGAGTACGTGAGTACGTGAGTGTGTGAGTGGGTGGTTGGTGGGTAAGTGAGTGAGTGATTTAGTAAGTGTGTGAATGAGTGAGTGAGTGTGTGAATGAGTGAGTGAGTGTGTGAATGAGTGAGTGAGTGTGTGAATGAGTGAGTGAGTGAGTGTGTGAATGAGTGAGTGAGTGAGTGTGTGAATGAGTGAGTGAGTATGTTATTAAGTGTGTGAATGAGTGAGTGAGTGATTTAGTAAGTGTGTGAATGAGTGAGTGAGTGATTTAGTAAATATGTGTGAATGAGTGAGTGAGTGTGTTAGTGAGTGAGTTAGTGATTTAGTAAATGTGCGAATGAGTGAGTGAGTGATTTAGTAAATGTGCGAATGAGTGAGAGTGATTTAATAAATGTGCGAATGAGTGAGTGAGTGATTTAGTAAATGTGCGAATGAGTGAGTGAGTGTGGTATTAAGTGTGCGAACGAGTGAGTGAGTGTGCTAGTAATTGTGCGAATGAGTGAGTGAGTGAGTGAGTGATTTAGTAAATGTGCGAACGAGTGAATGAGTGTGTTATTAAGTGGGTGAATGAGTGAGTGAGTGATTTAGTAAATGTGGGAATGAGTGAGTGAGTGTGTTAGTAAGTGTGAGAATGAGTGAGTGAGTGTGTTAGTAAGTGTGAGAATGAGTGAGTGAGTGAGTGAGTGAGTGAGTGAGTGAGTGAGTGAGTGAGTGAGTGAGTGAGTGAGTGAGTGAGTGTGTGTGTATTTGCGTGTGATATGTGTCTTTGTGATGCGTGTGTGAGCGTGTGAGCGTGTGAGCGTCAATATGTGAGTGTGTGTGTTTGTTTATGCGTGCACGTATACTTGTGATTTGTGCGTGTGTGTGTGTGTGTTTGAGTGTGTGTATATATACATACATGTATGTGTGTGTGTGAAGACAATATTTATTAGTTATACTCTCGTCTCGCTAAACTAGTTACTCTAAAAATTATCAAATATAACATTGAAAATGTATTCCTTGGTATGATGTTTCCATTGAATTCCTTAGGAACAGAGTCAGTCCGGGCGCGATACCAATGAATTGATGGAGAAAGTAGATGTTTCGACTTTGGTGTGAGGATGTGTACGGCGAAGCTGATGACAACATAATATATGTATAGGTAAAGTTTATATTTTAATTCGTATCTTTTTCAATTTACCAATATTTACTCATAAGTCAATTACTGTTTTAATATAATTACTTACTTATTAAAAAACTATGCATAACAACATAGTTGAAATATTTCTGTTTTGTTCTAATTTAAATTGTGTTCTGTACGACAAATACTAAATGGAACAAATCACTGTAACTACTCTAGTATCAGCAAATTTTAAGAACATTGTTTGAAACATAATATTCAGCAAATCTTTACTCGTAGAGGTATAGCTGAAAGTGCATATGAAATGTTTCGTACGAAATATAATTTTTTTTTGCTTCTAATATTTGCAGACCACAGACAATGTGATTTTCTATTTGTTTTCTGGAATAAGTCAAAGAGTACTTAAAAATATTAAAATATTAATTTTGAAATCAAACTTATCTTTGAAAAAACAGGGAATACTGTATAAAAAATACTGCATAATTTTGGTTTGATCTACAAAAAGTTGTTTGTATATTGTAAACCTGGAAATAAATAATTATTGTTATTCAATTTAATATTTACTATTACTGTATTATTACCGTTGCTGATACACAAAGAGAACCAAAACTAGCAGCTGCTGCCTTATAGCTCAGTGTTGATTCTCTTAAGGTCAGAAGAAGACAATCCCGATAACAAATTACCTGCTGGCCTACTCCAGCTTGGATATTTTAGCAATGGGCCAGCTCCCTGTTCTAGAGATGTATTATGTATACTCCTATAAGATAAAATGAGAATAAAGTAGGAGTGAATCAATCCGAGCAAATTTCAGTTTAGGCCTACGAGTAATGTAAACAAACCTGATGTATGGATTGCATTTTCATTGGTCGAGTAACTGATAACCTTTATAACTGTAAGGAAAACGTTTCGCTTTCTAATACCCGAAATGAATAATACGTGGGATATATATATATATATATTAGGCCTATACACGTTACCTGGGAGAATCTTAAGATATAGACCTATAATAATTTAAATAGATTAAATAAGTATTGACCGCCGTGCACTAGTGGTTCTTATGCTATTTGACTCTGGTCCCGAGGACCGCGGGTTCAGACTCGGACGGGATCAATGGACTTATTTAGGATGAAAAAATCCAAGGAGCAATTTCTCCGGGGAGGACTTTAGGCCGTGGGATCCGATTCTGAAGGTTTTCAAGCTCATATAAGATACTTAAGCCTGAATAAGTTACTTTTATGCAAAAGATACCAATCCTAGTACTACCTTGGTTTCCTATGGGGTCGAACACTGACCACGGGCCAATCTTACATCTACCCGAAAACACGTGCAACTAAATTAATATGGTTGAATTTATCACCTGTAGAGGGAGAATTTACAGGTAAGAAAGCTTGAGCATATATATGCTTGTAGGATATTGTATAAATATAGTATATCTACCGACATCATGGAAAAAGTGTAAAGGTCTGGTTAGGTAGGCCCATATATAAATTTTTGTCATAAACAAATAAGAAATGGTACTTACCAATTATATATACATAAGAACTTTATTAGACTAAAAGTAGTATACATGCAATGTTATATACAAATATGAGTCGCACGGACATTAAGCTGTGCGTGCTGTTGACAGTCCGTTACAATAAGTTGATCTTTGGTAATAATATAGTAAAAACAAAAAAGAAAACATAATAATGTTACAATCAGTTAATAATACAATTCCATTATACATTAACTTAGTTAATTAGAATTATTATCCACGCCGTAGCGTAGTGGTTAAGGCACTGAGCTACAAGTCGGAGGGTCGAGGGTTCAAGTCCCGGCTGACATAAAGTGCCGATTGTCTAGAAAAAGTGGGAGCCTTAACCTCCTACTACCCCCAAGGGCCTCTGGGCCTCTTGTGGGATCACTTTACTTTATGAAGTATTGGTATTGCAATTTGTTAACATACTTATTTATACATGAATGAGTGTTGTTCTTATTTTCCGCGTTTTGTCCAGAAATCTACCCACGTTTATCCAATTTTCTGGGCTTACCAATAACTCGTAGCATGCCAATCTTTCACGATTTGAATTTAGAAATATTTCCGGTCATAACCGACGCCTCCAGTATTCCAAATCGTTACATTTTCCTAATATATGAATCTCATCTTCAAAATTATAGGTACCTTCTTGTCTTGTATTCAGGATAATTACGATATAACCTAAGACAAATGTTTCTATCATTGATACTTCCGTATACAATTCACTCATTTGGCGAGTAAAAGAACACCACGGTTCCGCCAATAGACGGGGTCGGCGGAGTAGTATCTTAACGATCTGGATATCTGAGATATAAACTGCATAACGTTGGCTGGCGATAGGGACCGTGAAGAGCCCTATCAATACGACATTGAACCTATAGGTTCAAAAGACAGAGTTAAAATTTATAAACACGAATGTATTATGCTTGTAATAATTATGATAAATAATCAAATTTTAACGGCAATGAAAAAAAAATGTATGAAACAAAACGAGAAAGTACATTGAAATAATATTTATGCATGAACAATTTTTTTTAAATATAACAGCTGGCAATATTTTATTTATCGACGCTCTTTAACAGCTTTAACAGCTTGGGTCTTTAGATTTTCAACTAAAATCTGCCAGTGAATTTGCACATAAATTTTGCTCATATTTCAGGCATTATACTCTTTTACGTGGAGTAAATCTACCACATCGAATCTATGAGTATAATTCCCTTCCGGAAGAAGCTATATTCATGATTTTTACACACGGGAAAATCGATTTACGTCAGCTGGGTTTGAACCCACGTACCTTGGAACCAGACGCGAGCAAGGTAACCACTAGTCCACCGGGTCCGACATATGAAATAAATTATTATGACCGCTTAGCAATAAATACGCATTAAATTATACCGGTGCATGAAGACATATCGACAGACACCATTAGAAACAAAGCATAATATGACATTAGATTACCTCAGTCCTTTACAAACAGAATGCAGAAACTTAAATTAACGAAACAATAGTTGATACTAGAAAACAGACTTACTACACACACTATATCACATTATTAATATTCCCCTTGCATTGTCGTACAGAAACAACAGAAGTTGTACTGCGAGAAAATAATTATAAATGACAAAGTGCTGGGGTTGTATATCACAACAGACAAGATACCACTGATCATTAAACCTCACAAAACGGGTCATTTAATATAGCTAGCCTTAATATACATAATAAAACACAGAGAAAGGGAGTGAGTGTACAGATTAGGCCAATTGTTTTTAACTGGTAACTAAATGCAAGTGAAGATAATTATATTAAATGTCCCTATACATTTTCAAAAACATTTTAATGAGAACAAATTCAATAGCTAAATTCCTACGGAATTCACTAATAATAATATTATAATAGTAAATCCTATGTATTTAATTTCTAAGATCCAAGATCAAGAGAAATTATGATGAAAATGTTGGGAGTCCTTGATTTTTTTTAATCGGAATTCGCTACTTTTCAAATCTCTCATATCAAGTAGGTCAGTGGTGTGCAATTAAAATGAACCTGCAGCCCAAAAAGTGTTTTCTAATCAGGCGGAGGCCGCAGAATTTAAAAAAGGAGATCCACCTACTTAAATCATAATCAACAAGTATATTTAAGTTACTACTTATGAAATAAAAAAAATATAATGGACAGCTAATGAAAACTGAGGAAAACTTTGAGGAAGTGGCTGAATTCAAATACCTAGGAACAATAATCACAAACAGGTATGACATGCACAAAGAAATTAAACATAGACTCAATTCTGGAAATGCGTGTTATTATGCATTACTGAGACATTTGACTTCCCAACTCCTTTCAAAAAACGTTAAACTGAAAATACTTAAAACTATTATTCTACCAGTTATATTATATGGATGCGAGGAAAGGAGATTACAATTATTTGAGAATAAAGTATTTAGGAAAATTTTTGGACCAAAGAGAGATGAACAAACAGGTGAATGGAGAACACTGCATAACAATGAATTACATGGTCTTTAAAGGAAGCCAGATATAATGAAAACAGTTAAGTCTCGTAGACTGCGATGGGCAGGACATGTGGCACGAATGGGGAACGAAAGACCTGCATGGAAGCTTCTTGTAGGAAAACCAGAGGGAAAACGACCAGTTGGTAGGCCAAGAATGAGGTGGGAGAATAACATTAACTATGATTTGAGGGAAGTAGATTATACAGGGAATGATTGGAAAGCATTAGCTCAGGGATGTATGGAGAGCTTATGTCCGCGCGGCCTTGAACCTACGGGTTAGATAGTGCCAGTGAGTTAGTTAGTTACTAAACATTATTTGATAGGGTACACAATACAGAGATTAGAGACAAATGTCAAATTCAAAACATAACCAAATTTGTTGTAGACAGACGAAAATATTGGAAAAATCATACAGAAAGAATGGAAGACAACAGACATGCAAAAAGATTTAAAGAAGATAGACCAATGGATGGGAGAAGAGCAAGAGGAAGACCAGCTAAGAGATGGATAGACTGTGGCTGCACATCCAATACGTCTTCCTCCGAGGAGTGATTTGGGAAATAAACAGGATGAAAATCATACAAATTAAGTGAAAGAAGAAGTTTTACAAGAATAACTATTCAGAAATACAATCGCACTGAAGGATAGAGGAGGAAGATGTTATTTCGTTAACTTTGTCTTTGGCCATATAGCATGATGTCATAAGAATTGTCTGTCTCTACTAGTTGTTTTTCGGTATATAAAAATGTTTATCATATTGCAGAATCGATACATGAAGAAACGATTTCAAATGTACAACGTCTGATTTTTTTATATTTTTATTTCTTCCTTTCTCGTTTTCTTTCGTTTACACTGTTCTTCCTTTTTGTTTTACCTTTGTTAACTTTTTTATCTTATTCACACATACAAACACAAGACAGGACACACCCAGACCCAAGGTGGAGATTTAAAAATCCCCTACCTCGCCGGGAATCGAACCGGAGTCTCCGGAGTGGAAGGTATGGACTCTACCGACTATGCCACGGCGACGGACATATAAAGCTTAAGGTTTTCATATAATATGCTAAGAAATAAAATAATGATGCACTATAAAAGGATTGACAGCTCATGTAATCATTTTAAAATATGTTTTCATGGAAAAATAACATAGAATCTCATTACAATATGTGGGAAGTTGCGAATCATTTTAAATGACTTGGAGGGGACATTTGGACAGTATTGTAGTAGGTGTTCTTTTCTCTTCACAAGAATTAGTCGATCCCGTGTTCCTGAAATTCTTGGCCTACTTAAAGAAAAAAATGCGCGTATCCTATACACAGAAAGTCAATGCTCACCGCTACTCACATTTATGGTCAACTACAATAATAATAATAATAATATAATAATAATATTAGTAATAATAATAATAATAATAATAATAATAATATGTTTAGTAATAATACGAATAATAATAAAATATATTCGTAATAATAATAATAATAATGTTTTATAATATAATAATATTAGTAATAATAATATAATACATAATAATAATAATATTAGTAATAAAATAATAATAATGTTAGTATAATCATAATAATCTCTTCGTCATCCTCCTCCTCCTCCTGTTCGTCCTCCTCCTCATCCTCCTCTCCTCCTCCTCCTCCTCTTCGTCCTCCTCCTCCTCCTCCTCCTCCTCCTCCTCCTCCTCCTGCTCTTTCTTCTTTCTCTCCCGCTTTCTCCTGTTTGCCCCTCTTTCTGTGCCTCCCGTTTTCTTTTTCTTCTCCCCTCGTCCTGTCTCCCTCCCCTTCCTATCCTACAGTCCTCTTGTTTTCATTCCAGTTCTTATTTCTTGCATCGACGAGTTTCGAGGTCTCCATTTCCTTCTTCTTCCAGGTGGACACCATTCCATAATAACAATGATAATAGTAATACTATTATAATAAGTTATATGAATAATTAGAACGCATATTGATAGACTTTAACAATGGAGCGGGACGGAAAGGCCAACAATAGGCAAGTTCACTCTTAAAGAAGATATTAACAACAATTGTGTTAGATTACTCATCTTTGTAGATCCAAGAATTGTATTCCTAAGAGCAGAAAAATCAGGCATAAGGATAATCATAAATACACCTGGAAGTCTCCAAATAGGGAAGCCCTAGACCAGATAGATAACACAGCTCTACAAGATACATATTTTTTTTGTTGCCTTGGATACCTCAGCGAATATATATGTTTTCAAGTGCACAGTTTACGAATATATTCATGAGAGTGCTGAATGTGCTATAGTTTTTATGATTTATCTTAAACATTAAACAGCTCGTTACTAATAAAATTTATGTTTCCAGTCATGATTTCAATTCTGCGCATTTTTTCGGGCATACAAACATCACGTGATCCCCACTCTCGCACCCCTCATCCCGCACATTGGCAGTGGTCTCAGTTATTTGACAAAATTAAAATACTCACAACGTGCATCTGGTTATGATAACACAATTCATCAAAGCGTTTTCGACAAGGAAGGAGAATGTTTCAAATACATTTGTATAAAATTTCCTAAGCTCAGTATTGAAAAGTTAAAAGGCGGAATATTTGATAGTCCTCAAATTCGGCAATTGATGAAAGATGCAAATTTTATAAAAGTTATGACTTCCGGAAAGTGAAGCTTGGGACGGTTTTGTAATGGTAGTATAACATTTCCTGGGTAACTGTAAAGCACCAAATTATAAAGAAATTGTGCAAAACATGTTGACAAGCTTAAGATTCTAGGAGCAAATATGAGTATAAAATTACACTTTCTCCACAATCACCTGGATAGATTTCTGAATTATTAAAAAAATTATAGTAGCGAACAGGGAGAATGCTTTCACTAGGATCTAAAAGTAATGGCGGAAAGGTATCAGGGTAGATGGCACCGTCACATGATGGCAGATTACTATTGGTCTTTAAAAAGAGATTGTCCCCGAAAACAATTATGGAAAAAATCTTATATATAAAAGGCATTTTACTTAAGTATAACACGGGTTTTCGACATTTTTCTTTCTATTTGCGTCGTTGTATACTAATTTTTCAAAAAACAATTCGAATTATAAATATATCTGTTGTATTTTTTCATATTTTCCGATTTTTGTAGTGTAAAATGGAAATAAAGGTTTAAAAAAACGGAGCAAATGTTCTAAAATTATTGATAGTTTCATAAATTGTGAGCATAAATATATCCGAAATTAATCTTATATCATGGGCAACAAAATCACTGTTCAACATTGTAATTTATTAATTAAATAAAAATAAAACGTAGTTTTATTTGATTTTCATGTTTATTATATAATTGAGCGACAACTGTTTCGGTACACTGTACCTTCTTCAGACATGTTTACAAATTATGAATTGTGTTGCTACTGATCTAAGCAACAATACAACAATATTTATTTAAATTTTTAAATTTAACAAAGGGGATTCATTCAAATCAAGTTGAGAATTTAACAGTTTGTTACTACTTTTAAATTTATTAATTTCTACAGCCTCTTTCTTATCCTTATCACAAACATGTACAATTTCAAAATTTGGATTCAAACAATGATTAAATTGGAATATTCTGTTAGCATATTTTGAATATTCGAAATTTCTGTTATATGCTCTCATGTGTTCCTTTATACGAGAGATAAAAGTTCTACCAGTTTGTCCTACATAGACATTGTCACATGTGCCACACTTCAATTTATATACACCTGATAATTTTTATTTTTTTATTTTGGTTTTATTGTTTTTTATTATATTTTGTAAAGTTTTATTAGTTTTAAATGCCACATTAATGTTCAACTTTTTAAAGTGTTTAGATATTTTTTAATTAAATAAAAATAAAACGTAGTTTTATTCGATTTTCATATTTATTATATAATTCAGTGACAGCTGTTTCGGTACACTATACCTTCTTCAGACATGTTAAAAAATTATGAATTGTGTTCCAACTGATCTAAGCAACAATACAACAATATTTATTTAAATTTTTTAATTTAACAAAGGGGATTCATTGAAATCAAGTTGAGAATTTAACAGTTTAAACTGTTAAACTGTTAAACTGTTTTTAAATTTAACAAAGGGGATTCATTCAAATCAAGTTGAGAATTTAACAGTTTAACAGTTTAAACTGTTAAATTCTCAACTTGATTTGAATGAATCCCCTTTGTTAAATTAAAAAATTTAAATAAATATTGTTGTATTGTTGCTTAGATCAGTTGGAACACAATTCATGATTTGTTAACATGTCTGAAGAAGGTACAGTGTACCGAAACAGCTGTCACTGAATTATATAATAAATATGAAAATCAAATAAAACTACGTTTTATTTTTATTTAATTAATAAATATGGATTTTCATCAAGTAAACACCAACTCAATTGATTATTTAGATATTTTATTTGAAAGTGGGCCTATGTATGACATTACGACATATTTATTTAAGTTAGTAGATAAATGCTGACTGACACAGTAGCAACATCACCGTTAGATCTGTTACGGAGACAGATTGACATTCGGATAGTCACTTGGTATTATACTGAGCATCACGGAACGGTTATTGCTTATGAGAAGAACAAATGATAAATTTGATTCTTAAAAAGAATTCAATTAAAAAACTTGAAAAATGATTAAATGACAAATAAGGGAAACATTAAAAAAAGTGGCCGAAAACTAATACTTAAGAACAATAATTAAAAACAGAAATGATGCACAGAAATAAATTAACTTAGGCTCTACTTTGGAAATGCATGGTATTACGCATTTCAGAGAAAACAATATCATCGCAAATTCTCTCAAAATATGTTAAACTGAAAAATAAATAGAACAATTACTCTTCGAATTTTATTATATGGATACTAAACATTGACACTTTCTTGAAGGGAGATAAAAAGCTAATGAGTATTTGAGACAAAAAAAAAAGAATTTTTGGACATAAGTTAGACGAAGAGACAAGTGAATGGAGAAGACTTCATACTAATAAGGTACACGATCTTTATGGCAAACTAGATGTAATAAATAATAGTAAAAAACTAAAACAACACGTTTTATTAGAAAACCAAACTATAAATACAAAAGTTATAGTTTAAAAAAACTAAAACAACACGCTTTATTAGAAATTCAAACTAAAAATAAAAATAAATAATAGTTTAAGAAACTAAAACAACACGCTTTATTAGAAAACAGAACTAAAAATTAAAAAATAATTTTAATTTCTAACACGCTTGGGATAAAATTAAAGTGGTCAACAGAAAAATCATCTCCAACACATCTAGAATAAAACTAGAGTTTTCTACAAAAAAAATAATTTTGCCATCAAAAGCGTGGGGTTCTCTATATCAATTAATATATTTGATAATAAATCTATATTGGTAAAATTAAAGTCTCTAAGAACATAAAAACCAAAAAAAGCACTCCACGCTTTTGATGGTAAAATTATTTTTTTTGTAGATAATTCTAGCTTTATTCTAGATGTGTTGGAGATGATTTTTTTGTTCATCACTATAATTTTATCCCAAGCGTTTTGGAAATTTAAATTATTTTTATTTTTTAGTTCGGTTTTCTAATAAAGCGTGTTGTTTTAGTTTTTTAACTATTATTTATTATTTTAATTTTTAGTTCAATTGATTGTCATAAACCGGAATCGCATGCAAATTTAATTGCTTACGATATTTTTAGTGTCCAGGCACGAATATAATTAGGCTATATATATTTTTAATTATTATTATCTAACATTATTATAATATTTTTGAATATTTTAATGTAGATAAATAGTTACAGTTAATCGTATCCTTCTCATATTTTTTGGATAAATTACAATGTGATAAGTTTACAAAATTATCATTAATATTTTAGAGAATAAGATAAAAATGTAAATATATTTAAATTCGATACTATTATAGTATGAGCTAAAAGTAACACTCTTCTAAAAAAACCTCCGGGCTCGATTTGAACCAGCGAACTATGGATTACTGAAATTATATACCACTACAGTCCACCGCTCTACCAACTGAGCTACCAGAGGATATAATATTAATTTCTTACAACGATGGACTAAAAAGTCGGTAAGTCCGCAACCTATTATACCGGTCTTTATTTTTTTGATGTCCTGATGATCCTGGCCAGGATCTTAGAAACAAATTATGAAATTATTGTATTGTCATTGGTCCTTTACAAGTATACAATGTTTCAAGTCAATCCAACGTTTTTAAGTGGGTGAAAATCGTATTGAAAGAGTCCGTTACATAGCAGATACAGGTCAAGTTAATATAAAGCGTGTAAAAAGAACAAATATCATAGACTGCGATGGGCAGGACATGTGGCACTAATTGGGAACTAAAGAAGGGAATGGAAACTCAGTAAGAAAACCAGAGGTAAAGCGCCCAGTAAGTAGGTCACAAATGAGATGGCATTATTTGAAGGAGGTAATTAAAGAGGAAATAATTGGTAAAGAGTAGCTCAGGATAAGGACGTATGGAGAGATTATATCCGCATGACAATATAGAATGGGTTCAATAGTGCCATTGGGTTAGTTAATCATATCTCCATGACACGATAGACATAGAAGGCCTTGGTGTACCAGCTAGCTGTAAGATTCACATCTGCATGTTCACATCGCAATGGTTGACACGTGGTGATCATGTCGGGCCTCAGCCGTTATATCGGGTTTCCAGGAAAGCCAAGACTTTAGATTTTTCTGTTCAAAATTTCCATATTGTAGTTGTATTGAAATTTGGTGAAAAGAGTGGACTGAACTTTGTAGATCATCTTCTGAATTCGCTATAAACACAATGCCGTCTGCAAATAATAGACTGTCTAAATTATATAATCTGTTAAGTGGTATACTGCCAAGCGGTTGTAGTCTCCATTCTATAATAATTTAATGGAGAGTGAGGCCTGGACAATTCATCTACAGTGCGAATTGTCCATTGGACTTATTTATTACCATCCTGTGAATAATAAAAAGGAGATGTTGCTCGGAGAGTTAGGATTTGTTTTGAGAGAATGTGTATGTGTGTGATACTATACGATCAGTCACAGCTTCTCTCAATACGTCTTTCTTGCAAGCGAAACGTCTTTCCATTGTGGCTGATCGTAGTTGAGCTAGCTTCAGATAAGCTAGCGAAGGGATGGGGGAACCTCAGAAAGAATCGCGGCTTACAAGAAGAGGCAGCTGATAAAGAGTACAACAACGTAGATAAATTGAAAGCCAAGGTTTTGTAAAAAAAGGTATTTATCTATAGTAGGAAAGGAAATATATTTACAAAACTAAACAATTAAAAATAATTTAAAATAAACAGCATTCAGGAATCGTTACCTGAAAGTAATACGAAAATTCCTTTTTATTTGTGTTAATAATAAATTGGCTTTTCAAGATATAAACATTATGCAGTTGGGAAGTCACAAATATGTTGTTCATTCCTATACTAATAAAGACTTAATTATCGTTCTGTTTTTAGGGAAGTAAGTTGAATTTACTGGAGAGGCTTTAGTATCCATTGACAACTGCATGCAATAGCTCAAATTACTTCCCATGGGAAGAAAAATAATTGACTTAATATTGTAAAAATATTACCTACTTAAAATTTTATTGAGTAATACAATACAATTATATTGTATCGCACTTATTTCTCACTTTGATAATCCAAGTTTATAGCAATTGAACAGTTGTTACAATTATTAACATTAGTCACAAAATTTGGTTGATTTGCATTAGTACTTTTCTTAATTATTTCAATATGTTTCTCTATTATATGCAACTCATCTTTCCGAACATCCATTGAACTACTACATGTTTCAGCTACAATTTCAGGTCAAAGCAGCATTCGCCGATTCCTCTACATTACAATTAAGAATATCTGTAATTAATATGCGGTCTGAAAGTGTTATTTAAAGTGTCTGCCACTACTTCAGACAACAACGAACAACTGCAGTTGTTTTACCAACATTCCCTAGCTATCAAACAATTGAACTCTTCAAACCAAGATATGATAAATTCATATGAAGTATAAAAATTAAACATAATTATTAGTATAGGAGTGGACAAAATTATAATTACATTTCGGGAAGCAAGTGCATTATTCCAGTTGTTGTGTACATAGCAAAGGAATTAAATAGTACATTACTAGTTCAGATATCTATTTTTGAGTTTTTAACTTCAAGGATATATCGCATCTTAGGGTAACAATTGTCTGTTTATTTCTATTCTTTTATTTCTATGCTTTTATTTCTATTGTTTTTTTTACTTCGATTGTTTTTTTATTTCGATTGTTTTTTTATTTCTATTGTTTTTATTTCTATTGTTTTTTATTTCTATTGTTTTTTAATTTCCGTTTTTATTTCTATTGTTTTTTTAAATTTGTATTGTGTTTTTAAACCCGCCAAAGCCTGTCCCAAGTCAGGTTAGAAAAGGGTGAGGAGGAGGAGTAACAACCTCGTTAAAAAAACCAGGGTTCAGTACGCCCGGCTGATAGTATCCTGTGTGGGTCCCTTATCTAGAGTACAGATACTGCTGCCAAACAGTTCATCATTGGTTTGACAAAGGCTAGAGGAAGGAAACCATGACCAAAAATTACCTGGTCCTCCAGGTTGGGGGTTGATGCATCAGCCCAGCTCCCTGTTCGTCACAAAAAACCTAACAATGCTAAAAAGCCTAAAGATTTAAAGCCAGACGGAAATAAAATTTTAGGCACAGAAAGATGTGTAAACATTAAAATTCTGTATATAAATAAATAAAAAAATAAATAAATTGTCTTTTTTATTTCAGTTGTTTTTTTTAATTTCTATTGTTTTTTAAATTTCTATTGTTTTTTAAATTTCTATTGTTTTTTAAATTTCTATTGTTTTTTAAATTTCTATTGTTTTTTAAATTTCTATTGTTTTTTTAAATTTCTATTGTTTTTTTAAATTTCTATTGTTTTTTAAATTTCTATTGTTTTTTAAATTTCTATTGTTTTTTAAATTTCTATTGTTTTTTAAATTTCTATTGTTTTTTAAATTTCTATTGTTTTTTAAATTTCTATTGTTTTTTAAATTTCTATTGTTTTTTAAATTTCTATTGTTTTTTAAATTTCTATTGTTTTTTAAATTTCTATTGTTTTTTAAATTTCTATTGTTTTTTAAATTTCTATTGTTTTTTTAATTTCTATTGTTTTTTTTAATTTCTATTGTTTTTTTTAATTTCTATTGTTTTTTTTTTTTAATTTCTTATTGTTTTTTTTAATTTCTATTGTTTTTTTTTTAATTTCTATTGTTTTTTTTAATTTCTATTTTTTTTTTAATTTCTATTGTTTTTTTTAATTTCTATTGTTTTTTTTAATTTCTATTGTTTTTTTAATTTCTATTGTTTTTTTTAATTTCTATTGTTTTTTTTAATTTCTATTGTTTTTTTCAATTTCTATTGTTTTTTTAATTTCTATTGTTTTTTTTAAATTTCTATTGTTTTTTTTAAATTTCTATTGTTTTTTTTAATTTCTATTGTTTTTTTTTAATTTCTATTGTTTTTTTTAATTTCTATTGTTTTTTTTTAATTTCTATTGTTTTTTTTTAATTTCTATTGTTTTTTTTTAATTTCTATTGTTTTTTTTAATTTCTATTGTTTTTTTTTTAATTTCTATTGTTTTTTTAAATTTCTATTGTTTCTTTAAATTTCTATTGTTTCTTTATTTCTATTGTTTCTTTATTTCAATTGTTTCTTTATTTCAATTGTTTCTTTATTTCAATTGTTTCTTTATTTCAATTGTTTCTTTATTTCAATTGTTTCTTTATTTCAATTGTTTCTTTATTTCAATTGTTTCTTTATTTCAATTGTTTCTTTATTTCAATTGTTTCTTTATTTCAATTGTTTCTTTATTTCAATTGTTTCTTTATTTCATGTTGTTTCTTTATTTCAATTGTTTCTTTATTTCAATTGTTTCTTTATTTCAATTGTTTCTTTATTTCAATTGTTTCTTTATTTCAATTGTTTCTTTATTTCAATTGTTTCTTTATTTCAATTGTTTCTTTATTTCAATTGTTTCTTTATTTCAATTGTTTCAATTGTTTTTTATTTCAATTGTTTCTTTATTTCAATTGTTTCTTTATTTCAATTGTTTCTTTATTTCAATTGTTTCTTTATTTCAATTGTTTCTTTATTTCAATTGTTTCTTTATTTCAATTGTTTCTTTATTTCAATTGTTTCTTTATTTCAATTGTTTCTTTATTTCAATTGTTTCTTTATTTCAATTGTTTCTTTATTTCAATTGTTTCTTTATTTATATTGTTTTTATTTCCATTGTTTTTTATTTCCATTGTTTTTTATTTCCATTGTTTTTTATTGCCATTGTTTTTTATTTCCATTGTTTTTTATTTCCATTGTTTGTATTTCCATTGTATATTTCCATTCTTTATATTTCTATTTTTTTATTTCCATTGTTTACCTACATTTCTATTGTTTTTTATATTGTTTATATTTGTACTTTTTATATTTCTACAGTTTTTTTCTATTGTTTATCTAATGTTTATATTTCTATTGTTTATTTATATTGTTTTTTCTATTATTTGTGATAACTTACTTTTTTTAACAACAGATATATAATATGGTTGTGTAGAATGTAGGTACATGTGCCATGAAATACAAAAAAACTGGTGCTGTAAAACATTGGATTATCTTTAAATTAATTTCTCTTTTTGTAGGAAATACGTAAGCAATATATGTTTTAATTGTTTTTCGATGTTTGGCATGCCCACTTCAGGGTATGTTATAATTATAGATTATTCTATAGGTTTGTGGAATCAAATTTTTGTAACTCTTTTTTGCAATAATATAGGGGAGAAGGATAGAACTTGCACAGCAATCAGTGTTTGTGGAAAATGAGAACTACATACACTTAATAAGACAGTGATTCTTAATTATGCTAATAATATGAACTTTAATTCGCCTGGCCGACTAACAAAATGTTTCCCTATCTATAACAATTCGAAATCTTCCTGAATGCGAAAGTGAAACTTTATCAAAATATTAACTTTATGTGCCTACTTCTTGTTAAGTGTTGAGAGGTATGAATATTATTGTTCGTATTTTATCAGGAATTTAATAAAGGGTATGCAGATTCCTTAAAGAATAACCGAACTACGATAATACATAAATAATGAGATAATGCAGATGATAATACATATTTTCTTAGAGTTTGCCTTTTCGTATTTCATTAATTCTTACACGTTAGAGCGTCTAAGTCATATCGCATGTAGAATGTTTTTATCCAAGAGACTGCATATTTTGATTGTTATATGTAATAACTGATTTATGTATTAAACTTTATTCTAGTGGTTTAATTTGTATGATAGTCGCTCTTATAAAAATGAATATACTTTCCGTCATCCTGAATCTGTATAAATTGAGCTAATTTCTCAGGAAGTTGAAAACTTAATGATCCTATTTTGGTGAATAAGAAACTAGATTTTTCTTTTCTTATTCAAATATTATAGAAAGTTCCATTAGGGTAAAACAAACAGATCGGCCACATTTTTAATTTTTAATTCAGCTTTCATGGACGTAATGAGAAAGTAAGAGTGGAAGACTTAAAAATTACCTTATGCACTGTAAAGCCCCACTTACAATGATCGGAGATTGCCGACTTTTTATTTTCATTTCAAGGGCATGTGCAGAGTTTTGTTTCGAATAAATGTTGCGGCCGCTAAAGTAATGATACACACACAAACGCATATATTTGGATGCATGTGTCAACATGACTCTCCTACAGTTTGAGTAACTTTAACTCACATGAATTACAATCTGGAAAAGAGACTGTAAGGGAAAGAAATCCCCTGGACCACTGTGGAAGTGAGGACAAGGATGACATGTGAAAAAATAATCTAAAATGGCCGATACAGTTATATTCCAGCATAACGCTAGAATTCCTGGAGTAATTTCTACTTAACTCGGTATACTTATAACTTGCACTCTAGAGAAAGAAAAAAGAAACACTGTGGTGGCAAAAAAAATCATAGCAACCATATGACGAGGCTGAGATGAAGCAACATCTAAAATAAAAGTAATCGATCGATAATAGCGTCTAATCCATAGGTTTAGAGCCGGTAATCTCATTTGTAACAATCCCGATGACATTTAAGTTCAATATTAATCCAGAAAACCATAAGGGGGAGTGAGAACGAATAAAAAATAAAATGAAAAAGGGACCGGGAGCAATATCCAATTCTATGTTTTCGCGGTCGCTAAGCTAATTGGTTTGAAAATCGGAATAAATAAATGATCTGCCAGCAACAGGAAATCAGCTAGTGATTAAAAATGAATGACTTCAAACTTCCTTCAGAAGTGAACCACATTCGTGGGTTCCGAGCCGTATATTAATGGTATATGATAGAAACTTACATCTGAAATAAGAGACCTCTGAACAAAACTGGTATTTTTTTTCACACTTAGATTTTAATTAAAATACTTATCACCAGGGAACGGGGTTTAAGTAAATAGACGCGTCATATTACCTGCCACACGAAGTATGTACTGCGCAGATCACTTCCCCTACAAGAGTGTTTTGTAGCGACTGTTTCATTTACTCGCTGCATACAAAGTAGTAAAGAACTGTGGAAATATTCCTAAGATATATAGAGTAAAATCTCAAAACCATCATCATCACAATTAGCGTCGTTTGTGGAGGAATTTGGTACAAATGTCGAAATGTAAGGTATGTCACATAGAGCTCAAAAGAAGTTTCAAACATCATGTTAAACAACACTGCAATTCAAGAAAACACAAAGAAAATGTTGTATTATTAGGAAAAACCGGAATGTGTAGTTTCAATCTCCACAGACCCAAACTACAGATCAGATTTTTTCGAGGATTTGTGTATTGCCATTAATAAGAGCAGATATTCCTTTAAAATAACTACAGCATCCTTGTTTCGTAGCTTTCGTAAACAAATGTACTAACAGAAAAATGCCTTCAGAAACATAATTACGAAAAACGTATCTACCAACAGGCTATGAAAATTGCTTAAATTATATAAGAGATAAAGTAGCAGATAAAACGATTTTTGTGTTTATAGACGAAACAATAGGTGCTCTCATAGGTCAGTCGCTAAATGTTATTGTAGGTATTCTATAATTCCTTATCCTGGTATAACTTGCAGAAGCCATAGGTAATGCGCGAGGGTCTCTTCAGGGCGTTTTTTTATTAGATTAAGCTTATTTCTGGGTTCTACTGGTGTGAAGGACAAGGAATTCGATAACCAGTATCAATGCGTTGTGTAATTAATTAAAAAGGGTTTATTTTGTTAACCTCTTATGAACAACAAAATACACAACACATTAATAATATCTTGTAGACTACTTGAGCAAATCTAGACTTCCCTAGCATATTTTACGTACGATAGATTGATTCACACTTTTAGGTAATAATATGGGAGCAACAGGCTCCTCTGAGTACTCGTAATATGATGAACTACCCCACTCTGTTTTCGTAGGAGAGCGATTGGCTCCTCTCTGTATGTACTCGTATGAGAGCAACTGGCCCCACTGTGTTAACAATAAAATTTCTTGGCCTTTTATATTCATTTCCCAAGGAAGTTTTAGAATTGGCTCAAGTATTCCTTATAACAAAATTTATTGTTTTGCAAATCTAACCATATTCAACACGACAATCAAATTTACACTTTTATAATAAACATTAGTTTCGCTTCGCTAGGTACGTGTACCTGCCAACCCTTGAGTTACCGTTAACCACTGTATAACAACAGCTTATTGTGTGGTCCCAAATAATAACCAAATTAATTTTAATTCTAGGAATTACTATTATATGCCCAGCTGGATTTCTTAGGCTTAAAGGACCTTAAAGGTCTTGGAAAATCTGGTAGCGTGTTTATCTAGCCGAGCGTTAGTATGAGGATGTACAGTTATACATGTTTTGAAATAAACAAAACGAGTCTTATTTTAAACTATTTTGTTACTAAAGTATAAATAATTAGAATCCCTAAGTATTCTAGCCCTAAATAACTAATCTAAGCCTATATTAAAAACTACAGTACTTTCTGGGGTTTGAGAGAGAGGGAGTTGTGGAATTTATAAATCTTCCCTAATTTACATCGTTTAAAAATGTTATATCCCTTTTTGAATATTTAATATCAAAATAGTTAATTGTACTTGATTCACATCCTAAAAGTACAGACTACATATTAAGAAAAATGGTCGGTGACTTACCCTTCAGCAGTTTACACACACAGCCACGAGACCCTCACTTCTCAAGTATTATATACTCAATTTGACCTCTAGTTACCCTAACTGTACTCACTAACATTCCAATGAACTAAATGTAGGGATGTTTACAGTTAGCTAAGCAAAACTTTGCTCTGAACTATATCATGTCTAAACTCTATTTCAACAGACTTTGAATGTCTAAACTCTATTTCAAAAGACTTTGCTTGAATAATTAAAATAATCTATAAAACAATTAAAAATCTATATAAAAGATTATGTATTCATAACAATTACTAAAGCTACAAACTGTTTTCGAAGCAGGGTGTGATGCGTTCCACCGAACATCATCTTGTTCATACTGAACACTGCAAGGTCATAGGTACGTCATCCCTCCTTGTATTCCGTGCATTCTTAACCCTCCCTGCTTATGATGTAAGTAGTTAAAGAGCGTCGTTAGATAAAATACCACCAGATTATCAATGTGAATTAAAGTCAATATCTGTCAGAGATCCAAATCATTTGGTTTATGTATTATGATTGACGGTTGTAAAGTTATTTCAGAAAATTGTAAAGAAAAAATTTAATTGATTTTTATAATGAAATCGATGCCACTTATCCAATATGTAATTATTTCAAGAGTGGTGACAGACTGATATCAATTCGTACAGACTGAAATGGAAACTCTTTTTGTATAAACACAATAAAACATTTACCTTAGTAATAATTCCGCCAAAAGACTCATCAATCAATCTAGGATGCAAATATGTCCAAATAAAACTGATAAAACAAGACAAAAAACTTACCGTGCTTGTTTCATCACATTTACTGGTATCTGTGATTTTAAGTGGACATATTTGCATTTCAAATGGATGCTAACTTTCTTAGCGGAAGTACTAATAAGGTAAATTGTTTAGTTGATATAAAACTGGCTAATACCCGGCGTGCGCTACTACGCCTAAATAAATGAAAATTAATATGCTCTTATTTTTAGTTGCATAAGTAAAAGGAAAAATAATTATAAATTTATATTTTTTGATTCCCGTGCTGATTACCCGGCATGTCTGGGAATACACTTATCCCGATCTTCTTGATATAAATGAGCTGAAATACGAAAATTAGTGTGTTTTATATTTAGTTAAATAAGTTGATGGAAAAATTTATATCGAAATTATTTTTAGATACCTCGTGTTGTTTACCCGGCGTTGTCCGGGAATCTACTCATCCCGATCTTCTTGGCATAAATGAGCTCAAAGACAAAAATTATTGTACTTCTTACGAATAGTTGAATAAGTAAGATGAAAAATAATTATAAATGTGTATCGTAATTATTTTAAGATTCCCCGTGCTGATTACTCGATGTGGCTCGGGAATCTACGTATCTCGATCTTCTTGGCATAAATGAGCTAAATGACAAAATCCGTTATTGTGAGTTATCCGTAAAATAATACCCGCCACGTGCTGCAAGCTTGCAGAGGAATCTATGTACTTGCCTCCATTTTCTTGGCTTCAATGAAAGACAAAAATGTTTATTGTGAGTTATGCCTAAGATATAACGTATGCTGCCGCGGACGTTTTTGTAGAGCTATTTGAGATATTGAATTCTGTTTGCATTAATTTTGTGTATTTGTTATGGTTAAGAACCGTAAGCCATTTAAGCGTTCAAATAGCTACTTTTTTAACGTTTTCTACTACAATGGGCGATTTTTAAGGGTGTATGAGTTCAGTATCACACCTCTCGTATAGCCTATGTTCATCCCGGGAACCTTCTGAATATTCTGCAAAAAGACCCATCACAATCGGATCAACGGTATGGCCGCGCATAAAGTACAAACAAACAAACAAACATTCATTTTTATATATTACATTTCATTTTAAAATCTTTTATTAAATAATTCGTGCATATGTTTCAAAATTCAATCCGTCTTCACTTAATTATGAATTTTGCTGTGTTACAAAATAAGATGATTTACAGACTGAAAATTTTGAAAAACTTGAAACTGATTTTTTAAGACTATTTAACTCATGACCCAAATGGGAGTTAATGACCAATCACTTTTCAATTATTTCTGTTTTACAACCAATCAGAGTCGTGTTTCACGAAATATTTATCAGTGTTATAATTACCATATTAAAGAAAGCTCCTCCTTTTTAATATTCTGAACAGGTCTGACCATTATTTTGCAATGACTGAGCCCATGAGAAATACGGCTACCTGATTGCATATATAGTGCATGAATGTCAACACAAGCCGCATGCGGGAGTTAATATAAAAACATTTGTAGCAATTGATTATCTTCTTCTTCTTCTTCTTCCGAATGCAGTATTGGGTGATGATGCCCGTTCTGCGACTACAAAAACTGATCCTTCCATCGGTTGAAGGGTCTTCCGAGGTCTCTTTTGCCATTAGGGTTGAGGTGGTGAATCATCTTTGGTAAACGGGAATTTGACATTCTCTGGACGTGTTGGAACCATTTAATCTGATAATTTTGTATATGTTCAACCATTTCCATACTATTCCACTGCATCCTTATCTCATCACTTTTCATTCTATCCCTTAATGTTACTCCAGTTAGTGATGATTATACCACCAAAAAAATAAACCACTGTTTGCACTTTCTTAAATGTATTTTTTCCCAGGTAGCAATCCACAAAAATATAATTGTCATATTTACATCATACGACATCAGAAATGAATTAATATACAGTTTGATGTGTTTCATTTTTTCTCCACTAGAGAGCATTCTTACAATATTGCGTTCCTTTGGCAATAAATAGTATGATCTGGTTGCAGTGATAAACAAAAAGAAGCAGATGAAGCGTACCTATCGTTTCTCATTTGTTTTCAAACATCGCCGTTTACATTAAATATATAAATATTTTAAAATCCATCCATAGTAATTCTGCCCGAGGGCAAGTCTTTCACTGCAATCATAGCACTTTCATGCTATGCTTTGCAGCTTTACTAGGGAATTGTAGGTGTGGTAGCTTCCCGTTGCTTTCCACACCGGTGAAGGTAGATGATATGATAATGATAAGGATGATGATGATGATGGTCATATGATTTCGGGGACCGTTTGGGCCTTAAAGTTTTCCTGACATTTATCTTACAGGTGAGGAAAAACCCCAATAAAAACCTCACCCAGAAAAACTGCCCCGACCGGGGATCGAACCCGGGCCCGCTGCGTGACAAGGCAGCACGCTACCTCGAGACCACAGCGGTGGACTATTTTAAAATAACTATAGTTAAATAATTATTTGTGAGTAAACAGCTTAATGTTATTCGTTAAATAGTCCTAATAAATTCCACTATTGATTTACAAATTTTCTAGATAAATTCACTCCTCACTTCCTGACATCGTTAATTTATCGGTAATTTGGAAATCACTCGTGGCATTACTTATGACTATTTAACTCATGCCCCAAATGGGAGTCAATGACCAATCACGTTTCAATGATTTCTGTTTTACAACCAATCAGAGTCGTGTTTCACGAAATATTTATCAGTGTTAGGATTATCATATATTAAACAAAGCTCCTCCTTTTTAATATTCTGAACAGGTCTGACCGTTATTTTGCAGTGACTGAGCCTATAACAAATACGGCTACCAGATTGTATATAATAGTGCTTACATGTCAACATTTGTAGCAATTGATTATACCACCAAAAAAAGAAACCACTGTTTGCACTTTCTTAAATGTATTTTTTTCCAGGTAATAATCGAGAAAAATATAATTGTCATATTTACATCATACGACATCAAAAATGAATTAATATACAGATTGATGTGTTTCATTTTTTCTCCACTAGAGAGCATTCTTACAATATTGCGTTCCTTTGGCAATAAATAGTATGATCTGGTTGCAGTGATAAACAAAAGAAGCAGTAGAAGCGTACCTATCGTTTCTCATTTGTTTTCAAACGTCGCCGTTTACATTAAATATATAAATATTTTAAAATAACTATAGTTAAATAATGATTTGTGAGTAAACAGCTTAATTTTATTCGTTAAATAGTCCTAACAAATGCCACTCTTGATTTCCAAATTCTCTAGATAAATTCACTCCTCACTTCGTGAGTCGTGAATTTATCGATAATTTGGAAATCACTCGTGGCATTACTTATGATAAATATATGAAGGTACAGGGAAACCATGCAAGTCACTTTTCGATCGAAATGGAGTTTGATATGTCTTTAGATTCTCCACGATAAGCACTATCAATTAGAAGTGTTAAACAATATAAGATTGACTTTAGTCATAATTTTATTTTCTTCCGAAGTTTGGCATACAGGTAACGAAGAATGGATACTCTACAACTAAAAGTAAGTTTTCTTCATTTCGAGGAAAAAGTGATTCGCCTGGTTCCCTCCCTGTGCCCTTCATATTCCTACATACGTTGGGCGTGTGCCTCATTGTGCATTTATATTAGGTGTGTTTCCCGCATTTCGTGCAAATTATGAATTTAATGTAACACTGTAAATGACGTTGGTAATTAGTTAAATCACGAAAAGAAATATCCAGTGGGATTTATGCTCATAAATGACAGTTTCAACGCCATCAACTGAGAAACTTATTTAATAATTTTAATTTAATTAACTCAAGATACATTTGGAACGCATAAGGAAATCTTGGCTTTTGTGTGTGGATCCTGAAACTCATGAGTTATTGGTAATTCCGCCTTTGTTGATACATTCTAAATTCGGCTTACAGCGTTTCCAAATTTTGTGATATGGTATTAAAATTTATTCAACACCATATTCCAAAGTAAAGAATCACACAATCATGGGTGATATTTCCGTTAGCCACCAATATATACAGAGTGAATTTTAATTACACCGACAAACTGCAGGGACTGATTCCTGACTGGAAATGGAGGAATAAATGTCCTATGAGTAAGTGTCCATAAATGCATCGTTGCCACGGTAGATGTCACTGACAAATGCCATTATTCTCTCGGCCCTATTGCATGACCTGCTAGATCACCGGACGTAAACCCCCTGGATTTTTACCTCTGGGGACATCTGAAGAGCTTGTATATATTGAACCAGTTCCTGATGTGCTTACCCTTGAACAGCGGGTCCACGTCGCCTGCGACGCTATTCGAAGAGAGGCCGGAACTTGCGAAAGAGTGAGGCAATCCATGATACCACGTGTGAACGCGTGCATTACATCCCATGGAGGCCACTTTGAACATCTGATCTGACGTAGATGCGATTATGCTATGTACTGTGTGCCGGGACGATTTGTTGTCGTTGCATGCACATCGTTCATTTCCGGACACATGTTTAGAGGACATTTCTTCCCTGCATTTTCAGCCAGGAATCAGTCCCTGAAGTTTTGTCGGTGAAATTACCATTCACCCTGTATGAACAGGATTTACTATAAATGAGGAATGATTTCAGAAAATAAATTATAATAATTTATAAATATATTTAAATATTTTAACTTTTCTCTTTATCTATTAAATGAGACACATTCATTTCTGTTGTGACCATCAGGGATTGTCTTGTTCCGAATGGAGAGAAGCGATTAAAATGCAAGCCAATGTATCGGCGGTGCGTTCTTTGCCGGGCAGGTCTAGGGACGATACCCTCTGTAGACGTTGTCGCCGAGAGCACGAAACTCTTGCACACGTCCTTGAGGCCTGTCCATTTGGAGAATCACTAAGAAACATTCGGCACCACACTATTCGAAATATGATGGCAGAAGCCTTGCGAGATCTTGGATACACAGTTTATGATGAAGTACATGGTGTGGCCACTAATGGGAGTAACAGACGAATAGATATTATTACATTTAGACCATCTTCTAAAATTAGTATGATATTAGATCCCACAATTCGTTTTTGAGACTCATAGTGGCCAACCTGAGGAAGTTGACTCTGAAAAGAAAGCCATATATGAGCCAGCAATTGACTATTACAAAGATAAATACCAACTAGATAGTATAACTGTCACAGGATTGATGATCGGGTCAAGAGGTACTATACCAGGATTCTTAGCCAAATTTTGGAATTCCTTAGATTTGGACAGGGTGTTTCATTCTAGAATTGCCATCGCTGCCATTAGAGGATCAATTTAAATTTTAAGAAACCATATTTACAAAATTGCTTTATAGTATGAATACTTCAATTAGGCCTACAAGTTGAATTTTTTAAAATATATTTACAAAATGTATTTCATAAATTACAAAAATTAATTGTCTGTATCACTTTGTCCTTGCGGTAATCCTCTTATGTGGAAAGTTTTATATAATAAGACATAATTGTATACCTGTAATGAGAAATGGAATGTGTTCCATTTAGACTTAAGCGTGTGCATACAAGATTGTTAATGACTATACATTCAAAAGTGAGCGATTTAATTGTGCACAGTGCTTGGAAACGATAATCAAAATATGTTTCAATTCAAAATTTAGCTAACCCAATCTAAATTCTAACTCAATTGGATTCTACAAAAATACTAAATAGTATTAATGTTATCCAAATGTTTCTGAACAGGTTGAAAATAAATGCATTTAGCGAAATTCCTTTTCGGTCTGTTTCTGTTTATAAATCTTCTTTTCCAATATAACTATTTTATATTATTAATATTTTGTAGGCCGCGGTGGACTTGTGGTTATGGTCCTTGCCTCTGGTTCCGAGAGTCGCAGGTTCAAACGCGGCCGGGGTCGATGGATTTTTTAGGACGGAAAAATCCAAGGAGGAAGTCCTCCGGGAGGGACTTTAAGCCGTGGGTCCCGAGTCTGAAGATTTTCAGGCTCGTAAAAAATCCTTAAGCCTGCATAAAAAGGCCTCTAAGCAAAATTTACCGAATTTTCCCGTCCTAGTACTACTTTGGTTTCCTAGACGTCAGTATGAGGCGGAACGCTGACCACGGACCACTCAAAAAGACATATATACGAAAACAAGTGTAACTAAATTAGTATGGTTAAAATTCTTCCCTGTAGGGGAAAAGCGCCTAAATCTCTGTAAAGGGAAAAACATAGGCTTACAATACAAAACAAAATTTTATGGCAAAATATATTGAAAGTATTCTCAAATCTTTTATGTAGGCTAAATATTTTTTTTTGTGTTTTAACGTTCGTATTCTGTAAACATAGGTGGTAAAACATGTACGAGATAGTAAACATATACCTAACCTCAAAACGAATATTTGTTATATGCTATGCCATATTTAACATTTGCTTATCAGATATTTCAGTCATCACATGCGCTGATCTGATGTGTCACAAGAAACTTGGTTATCATCAATTTTACCAACACAAAGCAACGCTCTGTAAAAATATACATTACAATGCACACTAGA
This sequence comes from Diploptera punctata, assembly GCA_030220185.1. Classification (NCBI taxonomy): domain Eukaryota; kingdom Metazoa; phylum Arthropoda; class Insecta; order Blattodea; family Blaberidae; genus Diploptera; species Diploptera punctata. Next base: position 187,857 of record JASPKZ010003435.1, read on the forward strand.
TTACTTGCATTGTATTTCATAAACACTTCCAATTTTCTTCTTCACTTCAAGAGCTAGGCCTGTTCCGCCTCACAGTTGTTCTGTCCATCTTTTCACTAGCCTTCCTACATTCCTTGAACCTCTTGGCTTGTAGTTAAATGCTGCTTTTGGTAATTTTGTTATATTCATTCTTTCTACATGTCTAAACCATTTATCTCTATTTTATTTGATTTTATCATTCAGTGTATTTATATTTAACTCCGTTCTCGTAACTTCAACTTGTATCCGATCCAATCTTGTGCAGCCTTTTGTTATTCTAAGGAAGTAATTTTATAATTTTTTGGTCATTACCCAAGTTTCACTCCCATAAAGTAACACAGGAATTGCCAATGTTTTATAAAACTTCAATCTAATATCTCTTCTTGTTTTGGTTTTTAATGTTTTATGTAAATTTCCGCATATCATTTGAAATTTCGAGTGTTTCATATTTATATCTTACTCACTGGCACTATCTAACCCGTAGGTTCATGGCCACACGGACATAAGCTCTCCATACATCCCTATCCTGAGCTAGTGCTTTCCAATCATTCCCTGTATAATCTACTTCCCTCAAATCATAGTTAATGTTATTCTCCCACCTCATTCTTGGTCTACCAACTGGGCGTTTTCCCTCTGGCTTTCCTACAAGAAGCTTCCATGCAAGTCTTTCATTCCCCATACGTGCAACATGTCCTGCCCATCGCAGTCTACGAGACTTAACTATTCTTATTATATCTGGCTTCCTGTAAAGACCATGTAGTTCATTGTTATGTAGTCTTCTCCATTCACCTGTCCATCTCTCTTTGGTCCAAAAATTTTCCTAAGAACTTTATTCTCAAATACTCTCATTCAGTTTTTATGTTTATAGTAAAAATTACAACCCAAAGGAATAAAATGTTTACTATTTGTTATTTTCTATTATTATTTTGTTACTTCCAATTGTTTACCATAAAATATTTCAAATATTACATATAGATGTTTACATTCCAAATATTTGGTCACTTTTTATTCAAAAGAAATATTTCACCGTAACATAATTTAATGCATTTTTTTTATTTTTCTTGTGACCAGTATTTTTTTTTACTTATTGCAGCTAAAAAATTAAACACCAGTGATGAAGTGGGATAATTATTTCAGCTATTCAACAAGTAACACAAACATATGTCTAAATATTACAAATGTTGGTAAAATAAACAGTACACTTTCATAATGGTCTCATTAGATAAGTAATAATTTTGTGCTTGATGGATTATTATTAATGATGTTTTAATACTTAAATGTATTTATATTAATTGTATAAGATAATTTCCGAGAAAATATACTGTATGTGACGAATATGATACGGCCCTAATAGTGATTAAGGAATATAAGAAATGAATAAATAATGAAGGAACAGAATATAGTTAAAAATAAATTAAGTTTCATGTTGGTAAATAGTTCTCACAAGAAGCGGTTGAAACCATAAGTAAAAGAGGTCATAAATATGTAACTCCTCAAATTAGACCTGAAATCCTTAATCTGGGTCTATCTTCAAAAATCACGTTTGGGAGAAATGTCAAACTCCAAATTTACAATCGCGGAAAGCCCAAGCTGGCAAACACGCTCCCTAGCCGTGAGAATAAAATCAAAAGGTAGGTGGTAGTTTAAATAAAATAGTTACGCCCTTGGAGGACATGTGATTGAATATTCTAACTAATCAAAATCAGAGTTAGGGTATAGACCATATATGGGAATAATTGGTCCTGACTTCGATACGGAACTCATGAGGACTAAATTTAATACACTTATACTCGACACTTAGAAGGAAGAAGATCTTGATTGTATAGTAAAAAAATATCTTGTAACAACGATTATGGACTTAGGGAAACTCTCCCGAACTCATAAGTCATTTGCTAGTCCTCATTAGCGAAATATCGAAGGCCAGGGACAGAAAAGTTTTATTTTCACTGTGTAATGTGAATTGGCAGAGATTAATTAAATAAAATAATTCAAATAATTAGTGATTGTCTGTTCCCACGCAATTCTCCTTCCGAACCCGTTATAGATAGGAGTCTCAGCGCTCACCCTGAAACAGGAACCGACTAGCTACCGAGGAAGGGCAAGTAACAATTCCCAATTAAATCAAAGTGAAACCCTAGTGACATTTAACAGCCACTCCAAAATACTGCCCCATGTATAGTGCAGAGTATTGATTTAATTATCTTAACCCGTCAGCGTGGAATGACGTGACGTGTACGCGGGGTGAATTCATCACCCAATGCGGAAGGACGTGACATGTACGCAATCTGCACGCACTGCTATAAACTGTTATTATTATCTTATTTTTTACGTTAACTATTTCCCGTTTATAGAATTATGATATAGAGACTTCAATGTTTTTATTAGTGTGTATATTATTCGTTGATGTCATTAAGGAACATTTTAAAACAATTTTAGTTTTATAGTTATTCTTGTGTCTCCTGACACTTTCTTACATTTATAACTCCATAAAAGATTTTTGTGTTATGCCCTCTTTTTAGCTGTAAACTTCAAGAACAAAACCGGAATGTTATATTGACCAATAAATGGTCAGTTGACCTTTTTTTTTGTTACTTTTTTTTTCAAAGGAAGAAAATCCATGTTTTCACTCTGTGTTTAGTTCTTGGTGATCTTGTCTAGCGTATACTAAGGAAATGGCGAAAAGTTTATCGGTGTTCCGAGATTGAGAATCTTTTAAATTCTCGTTTTAGTGATTCAGAAGAAAGTGCTTTTGATTCTGATGACGAATCTGAATTAAGTGACGTAGCAGTGGCAGAGAAACGGAAGTGCAATCCGATTTGGAATGTGATTCAGATGAAAATACTATAGCAGGTTCAGGCAGAAGGTGTTGAATATATTTACATGGGAATCCATGTGTAATGATGTCCCAAAACGTGAAAACATTCACTAATGTGTTCGGCCCACAAAGTGTTGCAAGAAATGTTAGTAGTGTGGTAGAAGCATTCAAACTTTTCTTCACTCTTGAACTTGTCAGCATGATTGTTACAGAGGAATAACCGTTTATGCAGAACAGTACATGAAATCTCGGGGTATGCTTTTCTCATTTCGATCCAGAGTGAGAGAATGGACCCCTGTGACACTTGATGAAATGTATGTTACTTTAGCACTATTTATGTTGATGGGAAATAGTACAGAAACCTACTTTTCGCTCTTATTTTTCACGAAATTCGACAATAGCCACGGCCATATTTGGTTCTGTTATGTCCTTGGACAGATTTGAATCTATTTGCAAATTTCTTCATTTTAACAACAATGACATAAAATTCACTACCTATGACGGTCCAAAAAAGTTATTTTAAGATTTATCCTTTAGTGCAGTACCTCAACAATAAATTTCAAACAATGTACATACCAAAACAAAAGATTTCAATCGACGAATCCCTTACATTATGGAAAGGGCGTCCATCATTCATTCAATATCTACCGCTTAAAATCATCAAAATTCGGAATTAAAACTTTTGAACTCTGTGAATCGACTACTGTGCTATTTGTGGTCGTTCATTGTTTATACAGGCAAGGACACAAAATTGGATTCTACTTTGGACGTCAGTGGTAGCGAATAAAACTATGGCTATTTATTTCACACTTATGGAACCATTATTGTACTAGGAAAAGGGTATACATTGTGGATGGACAACTTTTAAATTTCTCCGTCATTGGCATGGAAATTAAAATATTTTAAAACTGACTGTGTTGGGACTCTTCGACTAAATAGGAAACACGTGCCTAAGACAGTAAAGGAGAAAAAATTGAAAAAGGGTGAACTTATTTCACAACATTCAGGTCCAGTTTACAGTTATGAAGTGGAGTGACAAAAAGAATGTGACAATGTTATCTACATACCATACTTGACGAAACCAAAATTGTGGATGAAAACACGAAGAGGACACGATAAGGTGAAACCGGCGATGATATGCGACTACAATTACTTCATGGGAGGCGTGGATTTGAAAGATCAATTACTACAAGGTTACCTGATCGAGAGAAAAAAAATGAGTAAATGGTCCATGAAAAATGTTTAAAAGACTTTTTAAACATATGCATACTAAATGCAAGTATTATATACAAGACAAATATTGGGAAACGAAAAGAAAGATTAATTTGAAATTTAGGGGTCGATTTAGTTCAAGGTCTCTTAGCTCAAACATGGTTCATGTATAGAAAGGAAAGTTCCTGGAAGGCACACGAGCAATAATAATGTACCCAGACTGTTAGAAAGGACATTTTTTGGAGAAGATTCCCCCAACAGGGAAGAAGTCTAAACCACAAAAGAGGTGTGTTTGTTTGCAGTAAACATGGAAAGAGAAAAGAGTCAACTTACTGGTTGTCCCGACTGTCAAGCTGGTTTATGCCTCGAAAATTGCTTTAAAATTTATCACACTAAACTAAATTTCTAAAGGCCCCTTCAGCTTCTGAGTTTTTTTTTTCCGGAAGACCCTTCTCTTGTGTAATATTGCATTTGTTGGTGTTAGGTAGTGTGCCGGTTCTCTGAATCCTTCAAAGAATTTGTTGTTGTAATTCACTGTTTTAATTATATATGTGAACTGTGTTGTTTTAATTATTTTTACAACTGTGGAATAAAAACCA
>JASPKZ010003435.1:197500-372500 GCA_030220185.1 Diploptera punctata
TACACAATATTCCACTATATTTGATTAATTCCATATTTATATTATCTAATCCTGTTGCTTTCCTATTCTTAGTGGTTTTCAAAGCCATTTCTAATTCATTTATGTCTATTACATCAATATTTTCCACTTTTATTTCTTCCTCATTGTTCTCTTTTCCTTCAATTTCCTCCTTTTTCCAAAGTTTTTCATAATGCTGGATCCATTCTTGTTCTGGGATTATATTCAATCTGGCAGAATCTTTCTCAGTCTGATTTAGATGTTTCACTAATTTATAACCTATTTCTTGTCTTCCATACATATCATGTTCTACTGAGCTTATAAATTTATCCCATGACTCCTGATGGGATTTTCTTATAATGCTTTTAGCAATTCTCCTTTTCATTTTATATTCTTCATAAGATTCTTCTGTTTTCAGTCGTAAGTATGTATGATATGCTTTTTGTTTTTCATTCACTGCATTTTGTATATTCGCATTCCAAGTTCTCAAGCCCTTCCTATTCCTTATTCTATTTTTCTTTCTAATATCTCATTTGCTGTTTTATGTATTACATTTGATATATTTTCCCATTCAATATTTATATCTTCTGACGTCGCTATCTCTGATATATATTTATTCATTCTGCTTTCATAATGTTGTCTAATACTTTGATCTTGTAATAAATATATTTATATATACTTCTTCTTGGTTTCTTTTGTTCTTTATGTTATTTTTCCGCCATTTAGCTATTATGTTTATTTTGCTTATCACGAGATAGTGATCAGAGTATATATCGCTGCCTCTATGTACTCTCACATCTTTTACCAAGGCTCCTAGCTTGTTGTTTACGATTAAATAGTCAATTATTGATCTTGAGTTATATCCACTTCTTGTATATTTATGTATGTCCTTTTTTCGGAAATAGGTATTCATTATTTTTAATTGATTATAGGCTGAAAACTGTCTCAAATCCTGTCCATTATCATTTATTGTTATTTCTCCATTATTTCCTATTACATTAGGTATAGGGACATTGCCTACTCTGGCATTTAAGTCTCCACTTATTATTAAATGATGATCTTTTGTATATTTATCAACTAATGTTTGTAATGTTTTATAAAATTTTTTTGTTTCTTCTTTCTTGCCTTCCTCTGGGGCATACACAGCAATTATCATCATATATCCTCTTTCAATTTTAAATCTGGCTATCAGGATCCTTTCATTTATAAACTCATAGCTATTCAATTTGTTCTTCCATTTTTCATCTATTAAAATTGCTACTCCACACTGCGCTCTTGTTGTCTGTTCTACTCCGCTATACAACATAGTATAGTGTTGTAAGTCCTTTGTTCCTTTTAGTTTCTTTTTTGTTTCTGTTATTGTTGCTATATTTATTTCTTTTTTCTTTAATTCTCTTTCTAATTCTTCTTCTTTTGTATTTATTCCCCTTACGTTCCAATTTCCTAATTTCAAAATGTCCTTTATTCCAAATCGTATCCTTTTATCTTGCTTGGGTCGGTTCCTTTTATGACAATCCGGCTGATTTCCATGAAGCTTCTCAGTAAGATAAATGTCTCCTGGAAGCGTTACGAGCGCTTCGCAGGACAAGGATGGTGGAAGGGCTGCTTCCTCTGAGCCTCCAAACATGCTCCTCTGGGTATCCACCCCCCAAGAGAGGGCTGCTTCTTCCGCTCTTCAAGCCCTACAAGTTTAGCTGTGCTATTCCTTGTCGACCTGTTGACCGTTGAAGACTTGACTTGACGAAGATGTGGCCGCCCAATATGGATACAGACGCCATTCCTTCGTTGTGAGCTATACTTAGTTCCCTCGCCTCTTACCCACCAGCAAGATTAACCTAAGTCAATCTTCCCCAGTAGAGTCGTCTGGTTCATCGGGTACTAAGCCCCCCCACCACGTCAAGGTGATAGCTCCTGGGGGTAATAATAATAATAATAATATTATTATTATTATTATTATTATTATTATTAACCCTCCACGGGTTAGACCTTGTCGTGGTGGAGGGGCTCAGTACCTAATGACCCAGGCGACTAGATAGGGAAGTCTGGTTTTTAACTAGCTTGCTATCTAGTAAGAGGAGAAGGGGAAGCGTACTAGCTCCAACGCGGGAACCTCTACGGCTTCAGAAGCGGAAGAAGAATGTTTTTCTCAACGATAAAGAAGGCGGAAGAGGAGACCTGCAAGACAAGGGGTAGATGGGACTCCAAAACTTTGGTTAGCAACCCGTCTATGAGAAGGAAATTCCGAAATAAATCCCCGATCCACTAGGGAATGTGGTTGTGCGTCTGGGTTGGTAACCCGACCACGTAAAACATTTCCATACTCATCTCTCTCATAGTGTTCAGCCGGATGAATTTAATGAACTTCCTTAGAAGAACAAAAGGCTGCACAAGAATGGATCGGTTAAAGAATGAAGATAAAAGAAATGAGTTAAATATATATATATATCCATTAAATGATAAAATCAAAGAATATAGAGAAAAATGGTTTAGATATGTAGAATGAATGAAAGTAACAATATTACCAAAAACAGCATTTAACTACAAGCCAAGAGGTTCAAGGGATGTATGAAGGCCAGTAAAAAGATGGACAGAAAAACTGTGAGGCGGAACAGGCATTTTGCTTAGCCCATGAAGTGAACTTTTTATTATGTAGCGTATATATATTACGTATCAACATGTAGATAATTCATAATTGTTATTATATGTAAAATTTAATCGTGGTGAAGTTGAAGAGAAGACTTTACAGTCTTAACTCCATCAGGTAAAATAAATAAATAAAATAAAACAAATGAAAACATTTTAGAGAACAGTTCTCTTTGTAGGAGCATAAAAAAACACGCAAACGTCTTTAGTCTAAGAGTAGACCTACAGAATGTGCAAAATCTATAAAATATGCAGTTTTTTTTAGTTGAAGAATAATATCGTTTTAAATTTGCGTTTTACATCGTGTAATGTAATCTACACTTATCACCTATTAAGATAACATAAACCTCGTAAGGAAAATTTATCTTGAATACAGGATTTAAAAAATAATAAAATACCGAATATGTAATATTAATAAACTGGATCTTCTTGGCGATAATAAAAATATTTAGCACATTATCAATAAAACCCGAATCACCTAACTGAAGTACTAAAACAGTTAACGCGTTTCGATAGCGAGGCTATCATTATCAAGACTAATTATTGATTGAATAAAACAAGCTAATATATGTAAAGACAATGTCAGTTACAATTCTGAATACGTAATTCAATGTGAAATAACCTGAATTTAATCGATGCTGTGCTTAGATATTTTGGCATGTTTTTATTCAATCAATAAGTAGCCTTGAAAATAATAGCCTCGCTATCGAAACGCGTTGACTATTTTAATATTTTTGTTTGGTGATGTGGTTCACACACAGAAATACATTATAAATGGAAATAGACAGCTAATGACAAATGAGGGAAATTTTTAGGATGTGGCTGAAATCAAATCCCTAGGAACGATAATCACAAATAGAAATGAGATGCACAAAGAAATTAAACATGTGCTCAATTCTGGAAATGCGTGCTTTCAAAAAATCTAAAAACTGAAAATATATAAAACTATTATTCTACCAGTTATATTCTATGGATGTGAAACATGGACTCTTACTTTAAGGGAGGAAAGGAGATTACCAGTATTTGAGAATACATTTCTCAGGAAAATGTTTGGACCAAAGAGAGATGAACAGACAGGTGAATGGAGAAGACTAATTGGTCTTTATAGGAAGCCAGATATAATAAGAATAGTCAAGTCTCGTAGACTGCTATGGGCAGGACAGTGACACGAATGGGGAATAAAAAACGTGCATGGAAACTTCTTGTAGGAAACCCGGAAGTAAAACGCTAAGTTGGTAGACCAAGAATGAGGTGAGAGAATAAAATTAACTATGATTTGGGGGAAGTAGATTATACAGGGAATGATTGGAAAACATTAGCTCAGGATAGGAATTTATGGAGAGCTTACGTCCACGCAGCCATGAACCTACGGGTTCGAGTGCCAGTGAGTTAGAGTTAGTTAGTTAGATTTAGGTTTTTTTGATAATGTGCAATACACCAAATATATTATTTACCTTAATAACTGTATAATCAAATTCCATAAAGTATATGGTTTCCACAGTTCAAGAAACGAATTCTGAAATTATTTAAATAGGAATCTCTTAGACCTATATTACTGCATGGTTAACACGTGGTTAAATATACATAATTTCATCTGAAGCACGTGGTAGCCTTGAGATTACAACATTTATTTTTAAATTTGATTAATTTGCGTATTGTCCCGGGTGGCATTCTATTTTTTTCAAATGCTATAAATAAGCTTCGATGCGACATGTTTATTAGCTTTCATACTATATTTTGCTTATCGTAGACAAAACGTCAGTGACAGATTTGCATGACAAATGAGTCTGGTTATTTTATGAAACATAAGTGATATAGATAAGTTTTAGAAAAGGAAGTTCAATGATAGATTACAAACTTTATATTTATGGTACCAATTATGGTTTCGAGGAAAAATAGCTTAAGACTCAAATTTTAATTGTATTTATTATTCTCCGCTTAGTTGCAATCAAAGGAGGAAACGATATGAAGTATATAGATAGGATTTTTTTTATTTAACAAAGCTAGTTACTGGAAAAGACATAAGAATCGTAATTCAAATCTGAACGTGAAGGTATCGACACATTTTGCACAGAAGCCTCTTTTTTCAGGATTGAAATTCTACTACGTCTCGTAAATCTACGAAACAGAACTCACTGGACCTATTTCCCTTCCGACGTAAGCCATAATCAGGACTTTAACATCCAGAAACAATCTATGGACCCGCGAATCTCGAAAGCAGCAAGGGATATTTTAACAATAATCCACATATATAATATATAAAAAATAGCATAACCATTTAACCAGCTGGATAGGACTGACAGATTCGATTCCGTTAAGTCGATAGTATGATTAGAAAATATTAGTCTTTCTGCTCTTAGGGAAATATAGAAATGGCTTCATTTGAAACTAAAAGCCGTTGATACAGTGTTACAAAATTTATATAGGGGGAAAAAAAAACTTTAAGAAAATTCGTAGGTGTGTTATCGCCCAGGGGACTGTGGTTTATCACAAAATGCATTATGTATTTATACATGTGTTATATTAAGCAATTAACCTTTGACTTTATATCTCTAATCCTCACTTAAGTCGGGCGGGGTGTACAAGACAATATATTTTCTTAGGCATTTTAACACAACTTAAATACAACAAATATCCATAAAAGTATATACTTATTGTGTGTAGCAGCCGATTTTAATTATCATAAGTAATGCCACGAGTGATTTCCAAATTATCGATAAATTCACGACTCACGAAGTGAGGAGTGAATTTATCTAGAGAATTTGGAAATCAAGAGTGACATTTGTTAGGACTATTTAACGAATAAAATTAAGCTGTTTACTCACAAATCATTATTTAACTGTAGTTATTTTAAAATATATATATATATCTAATGTAAACGGCGATGTTTGAAAACAAATGAGAAACGATAGGTACGCTTCATCTGCTTCTTTTGTTTATCACTGCAACTAGATCGTACTATTTCAGAATATTAAAAAGGAGGAGCTTTCTTTAATATGGTAATTATAACACTGATAAATATTTCGTGAAACACGACTCTGATTGGTTGTAAAACAGAAATCATTGAAACGTGATTGGTCATTTACTCCCATTTGGGGCATGAGTTAAATAGTCACCATAATCTTATTTTACTCGTAAATATAAAAAAGTGGGACAACGTAAATATATATTTCCGCTAATTCACTTCATGTAACGTTAAAATACTTTCACAATGCTTACATTCCGCAGATACATTTCATTAATACGACTACGTAATATCGATATGGCATTAAAATTTAAATCAATCGCGTAAGTAAATATATAGTCTTGTACACCCCAACCAGATTTTTACTCTAAATTTTATATGTAACTAGCAAATACCCGGCGTGCACTGCTACGCCTAAATAAATTCAAATTAATGTGCTCTTATGTTTAGTTGAATAAGTGATGTGAAAAATAATTATAAATTTATATTTTAGATACCCCGTGCAGATTACCCGGCGTTGCCCCGGAAACTACTTATCCAATCTTCTTGACATAAATGACATAATGTGTTATGTTAAGTTGAATAAGTAAATGGAAAAATTTATATCGTAATTATTTTTTAGATACCCCGTGCTGTTTACCCGGCGTTGTCTGGGAACCTACTCATCCCGACCTTCTTGGCATAAATGAGCTGAAAGACAAAAATTATTGTACTTCTTTTGATTAGTTGAATAAGTAAAACAAAAAATTATAAATGTATATCGTAATTATTTTAAGATTCCCCGTGCTGAATACCCGGTGTTGTCCGGGAATCTACTTATCTCGATCTTCTTGGCATAAATGAGCTAAAAGGCAAAATTCGTTATTGTGAGATATCCGTAAAAGAATATCCACCATGTGCTGCTATGCTTGCACAGGAATTTAACGTACTTCTCTTGATCGTATTGGCATCAATAAAAGACAAAAATGGTTATTGTGATTTATCCGTAAGAGATAAACATATGCTGTCGCGGACTTTTTTGTAGAGCGTTTCGAGATATTATATTCTGTGTAAGTTACATTAATTTTGTGTATTTGTTATAGTTTAGGCAGCGTAAGCCATTTAAGCGTCCAAAGTGCTACTTTTTTCACGTTTTCCACTACAAAGGGCAATTTTTAAGGATGTAGGAGTTGAGTATCTCAACTTTCTATGTTCATCCCGGGAATCTCCGGAACATTTTACAAAAAGCCCCATCACAATTGGATCAACAGCATGGCCGCGTATAAAGTACAAACAAACATTCGTTTTTATATATTAGATGGTTTTTCGTTGCTGAATTTAACATATACACCTACTTATATATAAAGTCAATAATACCCCTTCCCATTCAGTTCACTGATTTTTTTCAAGTAAACTAGATATTCCATCATCTAACAAGTACTATGGTTTTGTGATTATGAATGATCATAAATAAGCGTTTTTACAATTGTTTTTGAAAATTTTAAACTATAATGGATGGGTAATCAAGATGAAATTTACCAAACCAATGAGTTTTCAAAATAAAAATATTTAAAAAATTGCTGAAAAGTACTTTAAACTAATAAATAATTAGTCCTACATAATTTAAATGTTTCCTCTTCGGAACCTAGTAACCCACTCGGTCCATGCTTTGTGGGTGGTAATACCTAATTATAATATATGAAAATATGAGATAAAGAGAAGATAGAAAGAAGAGAGAAGAGAAGAGAAGAGAAGAGAAGAGAAGAGAAGGAGAAGAGAAGAGAAGAGAAGAAGAGAAGAGAAGAGAAGAGGAAGAGAAGAGAAGAGAACGAGAAGAGAAGAGGAAGAGAAGAGAAGACGAAGTAGAGTAGAATAGAAGAGAAGAGAAGAGGAAGAGAAGAGAAGAGAAGCGAAGAGAAGAGAAGAGAAGAGAATAGAAGATAATATAATAGAATATAAGTAGTAAATGATAAGTAAGATAATAGAATAGATGTAATATAATATAATATAATATAATATAATATAATATAATATAATATAATATAATATAATATAAGATAATATAATATAATATAATATAATATATAGATAATATAAATAATATAATAGAATATAATATAATATAATATAAATAATATAATATAATATAATATAATATAATATAATATAATATAATATAATATAATATAATGTAATGTAATATATATAATATATTGTATTATAATCAAAAGTATATTATCTGATCATACGAAAATATCCCCCATTTTAACGGAACAGAATGGAATCTCCACTACTAATGTATAATATAATCATGCTTTATTACTTTCTTATGTACGTGCTTCATTATGGTTAATCGAAATGTCAACTAATCACCTGGGATATAAGGTTAGGGTAAATTATTTTTGTAAATTTCCTAAGTTTAAGACTCAGTTATAATTGTATTCTCAGTTGAGTTAAGTAAACGAGAGTTTATATGTTTAAAAAAATATGAACTACTCACGGATTTTAAGGAACTACTCATTTTTTAAAACATTTTAAACTTTAAAGAAGTAACAAAAAAATTTCACTAACCTTGAAATATTCTTTCGGCCACATCGTTTTTATTACCGGTAGTTATTATTATATTGATTCTAGGCATTGTACGTACTAACAAAAGAGAACTTCTTCATTCAAAAACATCAAGCACAGTTTTTCCTACCAAACACCAAAGCCTATAAGAAGATACTTCAACTATTGAATCAGAAAAACAATGGCACCTGGCCCGACTTTTGCTCAACAGACGCCATGATAACAGAAGAATGGAAGCAGGCAAAGTATGAGCTCCGACATAGCTACAGCAGTAACACGATACGCAACACACGGGTTTCAACAAAAATTCTGCCAAGACAAGAGATTCCACCAACCGAAAGAAGATTGCGTTTGCGAACTGTACAACAAACACTGTGAGAGTCATCATGCTCCAAACTGCAAAAAAACAACAGTTCCGATAATAAAACTATGATTAGAATAGTCAATCATCTGTATTTTGCAGATTGTGCGCTTTTCATTATTATATTGAAATGTTAAACAGAATCACTTGCAAAATACATAAAACGGGACCCAATATATTTTGTTTTGTTTATGCAGATTGCAAATAATTATGATACTTTTCATTTTAATTTAGATATAAACAGAATTTTTTAAGTAGAAGATATTCGTACCTGTCATCAAACATAAAAGAAACACTGTTAATTAAAGGTTTCTTTCCAAGTGAATTTACTCTTCATTTTCCTTTTTAATTACACTTGTAGATTTTTACGGCACATACGGCAACCCAAAAGCGTTACAACACATTTTGGTGGGTATAATTTCATTAAAATATTCATGATATCTATCCTTTCGTGCTTAAAGAATAGAGGTTGCTTCTCCTGTATTCAATCTCTAAGGGAAGTGAGTACCATATTTATTATCTGAGGTATAGCTGACCGAAATTAAACGTAGGCTCAATTCTGGAAATGCATGCTATTATGCAATACAGGGACTGTTGCCCGACTCCTTTCAAAAAAAAAAAGTAAAACTAAAAATATATAAAACAGTTATTCTCCCAGGAATATTATATGGTTGCGAAACATGAACTCTTAATTTAAGGGAGGAAAGAATATTACGAGTATTTGAGAATGAAGTTCTTAGGAAAAATTTTGGGCCAAAAAAGAGCTGAACAGACTGGTGAATGGAGAAAATTACATAATAGTGAGCTACCGGTACATGATATGTATACGAAGCCAGATATAATATGATCAGTTAAGTCTCATAGACTGCGATGGGCAGGACATGTGGCACGTATGACGAATGAATGAGGTGCATGAAAGCTTTTTGTAGGAAAACCAGAAGGAATACGCCCAGTTGGTAGACCAAGAATGAGGTGAGAGAATAGCATACATGGTTGAGGGAAGTAGATTATACAGGGGATGGTTGGAAAATATTATCTCAGGATAGGGATATATGGAGAGGTTATGTTCGCGCGGACATGAACCTACAGGTTCGATAGAGCCAATGAATTACGTAGTTATAGCTGACCGTCACGCAGGAATAAAACACGACTGACATCTCGTGGCGATTGTCAGCAAATATGGGAACTTTAATCTCACTTTACCCCTATGGGACTATGACGTGTGGTGTGATTTTTGTATCTTTAAACTTTTCGTCTTCCTTCCTTCCTTACGTTATTGGCCTATTATTCAAAAACTTGTATGACTAGGGATCTGAAGTGCTTGGCCTAGCAGCCGGTTGCACGTCTCACATTCACATGTGCTAATCACACAGATGGGTGACCATCAAATCTATATGGGGTTGACATTTGGTCATAATGTTGGATCCCCAGCCGTTGTAACTGCTTTTTCGTAACCTAGAGTACCCATTGGAACTCGAACAAGGAAAGTCCTATAGATCTACATAAAATTATGTCTTAAACCGCTCTGCTACGCTACACTATAAGACATTCAATACTCTTCAATATCCTCACAAATAAAACTTATAAATCGAACCACAAAAATTGTTAATTAAAATTGACTCCAAAAGAGAGGAAATAATACCAAACCGTATCCTAAAATAATTAAAATTATAAACCTACAGAAAACAGAGGATATTAACAAGAACACCAGAAGCCACAATTTATGAAGTCCTACAAAAATCTGTATGAATATATTTTTTTTGTCTAATGCCACCAGGTTGTGTTTTATGAGATTTCTGGCTTTCTCCCATGGCATCGGCGGAATTGTAATCAATTTCTTAGTTGGGGCACCTGGAAGGCGGAGTTACGTTGCCCCATGATGTGATGTGTGATAAATGATCATGACGCACCAGGAGAGTTCTTAACCTAAACTTAACTTAAATTCCAGACCATGGGCAAAAATTCCTATGGTTTGACCGAGAATTGAACCCGGGACCTCCTGAAGTGTAGTCAGAAACGCTGACCACTAGCCCATGAGGCATGTCTCTGTATGAAAATCTAGCTCAGGATCTTGATCATTATGATGGTGATGAAATATAACCACAAAAATAAAATTGAATACACAACACACATAACAAGAGGACAATCTGTAAAAACAAATAATCAGTGAATTCTGTATACTGTGCATAATAGAAGGCCTTGATCGTATAATTTATTTTTCTCTCCGTTGTACCTAAACGCGTACATAAACGAAATTGGAGGATAATAATTATTATCATATAATAATAATGTACGAATTATATATTTAATATTATAAGTCCACCGCGTGGTCTCGGGGTAGCGTGCCCACCTTGTCACGCAGCGGGCCCGGGTTCGATCCCCGGTCGGGACAGTTTTTCTGGGTGAGGTTTTTATCGGGGGTTTTTCCTCACCTGTAAGATAAATGTCAGGAAAACTTTAAGGCCCAAACGGTCCACGAAATCATATGGCCATCGCAATCATCATCATTCATATTCATCTTAGATTAAGTTTAGGATTAGGGACTCTCCTCGCGCACCACTATCATCACCATCACCCATCATATCATCGGGGCAAGGTAACCCCGCCTTCCAGGCGCCCCAACCTCAGAAGTGGGTTACAAGAACGCCATGCCAGGAGAGAAACCAGGAATGTCGAAAGACAACCGGAGGTTTTGCAAAAAAAAATATATTATAATATAATGATTAAATGCATTTAAAATTATTGGACAATAACTTTTGTGGTGAAAAGTTTGTCTATACTATGCCAGGGCAGTGAATGTTCGATCGGAGAAAAAGAGGCTGTACGATAAAACACGTTCCCACTAGATCCAATTGCCAACATGTTTGCTCACATACAAGGAGATTTTATCACCAGAGTCCACTTTCATTAGTGGGCACGTTAGGGGGAAAATGGGCAAGTTAACGTTACTTTGGTGAAGTTAGGGTGAGAAAACGGGCGAGTTACTACACTAGTTTAGCATTCACTTGTTTGTTAGAGGTTTTTTTGTGATAAGTTTGCTACACTGTCTGAGCAATAACTAACATTATATACCGGATTGCAAATATTCTGATTTTATGTAACTTTCAGCTCAACTTCTCACTTTGTTTTACGGCATTTTTTCGTTTTTTAATAAACATATAGCTACGTTTGTCTCGCGTAATTATTTGCATATTGGAACAATACATTGAGCGTTTTTTTTTTTGCTTTTTATTTGAATTTATGTTAGTGATATACTTACTTACTCACTGGCACTATCGAACCCGTAGGTTCATGGCCGCGCGGACATAAGCTCTCCATACATCCGTATCCTGAGCTAATGTTTTCCAATCATTCCCTGTATAATCTACTTCCCTCAAATCATAGTTAATGTTATCTTCTCCCACCTCATTACTGATTTACCAACTGCGCGTTTTCCCTCTGGCTTCCCTATAAGTCTTTCATTCCCCATACGTGCAACATGTCCTGCCCATCGCAGTCTACGAGATTTAACCGTTATTATATCTGGCTTCCTATAAATATTATGTAGTGAATTGTTATGAAGTATTCTCCATTCACCTGTCTGTTCATCTCTCTTTGGTCCAAACATTTTCCTAAGTACTTTATTCTCAAATACTTGTAATCTCCTTTCCTCCCTTAAAGTTTCGCACCCATATAATACTTATAACTGGTAGAATAATAGTTTTATATATTTTCAGTTTAACGTTTTTTGAAAGGAGTTGGGACATCAAGAATCTCTGCAATGCATAATAGCACGCATTTCCAGAATTGAGCCTATGTTTAATTTCTTTGTGTATCTCATTCCTATTTGTGATTATTGTTCCTAAGTATTTGAATTCAGTCACTTCCTCAAAATTTCCCTCATTTGTCATTAGCTGTCCATTTCCGTTATATAATGTATTTCTACGTGTGACCATATATTTAGTTTTATTGATATTTACTTCCAGTCCTAATTTTTTGTGTTACTCAATAGTGTGTGCGTGTTGTCCTTTAATATCTCCTCGCTATCGGCTAATAGTACTACATCATCAGCATAAACTAACAGCTTATTAATACCATTGAGTTGTAAGCCTTTCTCATTCTCTAAAGATTTAATGGCATGCTCTAGTACAAAATTAAATAGTAGAGGAGATAGTGCATCTCCTTGCTTCATACTATTCTGGATTTCAAAAGTGTCCGAAAACTGTTTGCCTACACGCACCCTACTCTTTGTGCCATTTAGACACATTCGAATAAGTCTAACTAACTTTTTAGGAATTCCGAACTCCAACAGGATACTATATAACTTTTCCCTCTTAATTGAATCATATGCTTTTTGAAGTCTACGTATAGTTGATGTACAGTACCATTATATTCCCATTTATTTTCTAAAATCTGTCTTATACTAAAAATCTGATCTATTGTAGACCTGTTTCTTCTAAATCCACATTGATCTCGTACAATGTTAGTGATATGATAGCATAAAATTCTCAAAAGTTTAAAATAAACATTAAGTATGGATATAAACTATATGCAGTAAACTAGATATAGTGGCTGATGCTAAACACTCTTAAAAATCAAGTAGTGGAATGTTACAAATGCCATGGGTAACATTACAAACAATCACGTGAATGTATTTAGTAGTCTAGTCTATTATATTCTGAACTAAAATAACGTAATGACCAAACAAGTAGATGGTATTTCCAAGAATTCATAACGAAATCGCAACTCAGTCCTGTATCTCTAAAATGTATATCTGTTATACGATTGAAGCAGATGATCTCTAAATAATTATCAAAAAACAAATATATTTAGCTGAATTAAAATGTCATAACATTGAAAACAATATGGCCTATATACAAAAGCACGTGCAGTATGTAGACTAGTGATATGTTAATTATTTAACTCACCTAAATTACGTCGGTTCTCCCATCCCAATTGAAGCCAAAAAGTAAACCCGAACAACGAAAAGTATTTTAAAACTCATAAAAACACAATACCGCACTGCATACACACTTATACACAATTACTTGTATGATTTTATACACGACCCGACGTTTAAACATGCAAGAGTTCAGATCACCATTTTGCTTTCACTGTCACTGCACAGTGATGCCAATAGAAAAGCAACATAAGATGATCAAAACTAAATTTCTCTTTCACTTGCAAGCAGGAACATCTAACTGACCTTGGTCTGTGTCCACAGTCAAAACGTATCCAATGTTTCATACAAACATATTTTGTTTAAGCGAGCCGTGTTTTCTTCTTGCGGACTAAATGAAGTTGTATTTTTTCATAGCGCTCATGACATGCAATAGTGACACAAGTAAATATTTGACGTGATTTAAGTTATGCTATTATTAGTACACTAAAAAAAAATAATACGCATAATAATGAAGACCTACACTAGGATAATTAAATAGTGAGCCACTAATTTTAAACCATTTGAGTTGAAATAAGTTCAAATATTGTTATTCTTACTTTTTAATGCAGTTTTCTAGGAAGTTCAGAACTTTAAAATGCGCCACTCTTGCATGGAATGAGGATAGGTTTGTTTGGCTTTTCCATTTCAGTTTTATTCTATTCCTTCTCTACATTGTTTATTATAACATGTATTTTTATTATTTACAAAATAATGATCCTTCAGTACATCAATAATAGTAATAATAATAATAACAACATAATAACAATAACAAAAATAATAATAATAATAATAATAGCTTTATTTTACCTGGAAGAATTAAGGCTTTAAGGCCCTACCATTAGTCAACCAGGTTAAAAAATATATATTCTTACATCTAAAACAAAATAAACTAAAATATTACATGGTATATCTACAATATAATTATTATTTACAATATATTTTGATTTAATCTAGATTTAACGAATGAAGTATAATATGTAAAATATAGAAAAATGAGAAGAAATATTATTAATGACTAACTAACTCACTGGCACTAATGAACCGGTAGGTTCATAAGCTCTCCATACATCCCTATCCTGAGCTAATGTTTTCCAATCATTCCCTGTATAATTCACTTCCCACAAATCATATTTAATGTTATTCTCCAACCTCATTCTTGGTCTACCAACTCGGCGATTTACCTCTGGTTTCTTACAAGAAGCTTCCATGCACGTATTTCATTCCCCATTCGAGCCATATATTATTAATGACATAAATAACTTTAGTCCCCGAAAACATTAATTATTTAACAACAAGTACTGTAGTTGTATAGGAGACCAACCACGAAGATAATTAAGAAGTGAGCAACTACTTTTAAAGAATTTGAGTTGAAACAAAGTATGAAATAGGATATTTTTATTCTTATTTTTAATGCGGTTTTCTAGGAAGTTCAGAAATTTAAAATGTGCTGTTCTTGTATGCCATGAAGATAGGTTCGCTCGGCCTTTCTTCTTGTATTTTATTCCATTCTGTCTTCACACTGTTTATGAATGGGGATTTTTTTTTACAAAATAGTGATCCATTCAGTAAAATGTTGCTCTTCTTTTTTTCTGTTGGCTGAACAGCACTTTAGGTTACCTTTGATTTTTTAGTTTATTGTTGTAAATTATAGCTTTTCTTCTGTAGTTACTAATTTTTAATATTTTAAACTTTTTCAGACGATTTTTATAACATTATTTGATAATTTTGAAGTATTTATTTATATACGCAAGTCACAACATTATGACACATTGTGATGCTGACTGCTATTTTCTCCACAGAGTATATTACTTAGTCTATGATTTTTCGATCGCTCGTTAGAACGGCGTTAGGAAGTGATAAGTAAGTGCACCCATTTTTAATAAACGTTTGGTAATTTTAATGTTATTAATATATTTCTTTCCAACACACATTTGGGGATTTATTGCAAAGATCGGTCATTTAAATTTCAGAGCGACGTTATGCCATCTAGCGTAAGCTGTATAAACTTTAGTACGATTTCGATAATAATTGATATTTGGCAAGGATGATAATCGGTACGTGGTTCGATGATGGGTTATCGCTGACTCTATAAACTCTGGCGCATGCGCACTGTTGTTCTATAGGATTTCGAAAATATATCAGGTAACCTAAAGTGCTGTTTTTCCTGTCTGTTTATTTACGCTCTACATTTGCCTTTTATTTTTTCCCTCGTTGTTTACCTTCTTCTTTTATGGAACATACATACAAAGAGACCACAAACACTCACTCCCTGATGGAATGAAAAAAATTCGTTTAGAGAGAAAATTCGCATGTCCAAGAGTGGAATCGAATCATTGCTCTGAAGGCATGAACGCAGATCACAAGAGGCCGGTCTTTTATAATTTACCTTACGTTTTATACTTTAAAAAGTGACTTTTGCTTTGTAAAGATACTATCAATTATTTATTTAATTGTAAGGTGTCTCTGTCATATATATATATATATATATATATATATATATTTATATATATATATATATATTTATTTATTTATTTATTTATTTATGTTTATCCTTGCGGTTAAAAATATCCAGTTAATATTTTTAATGAATTTTGCACACAAAAACCAACGTTTTTTTCTTCATCGTTCAAGATTTCATCTCCAAGTGGATCTATAACTATATAAAATAAATATCCTGAATTTGTGTCCACCTCAGGGTCGGGTCGAGGAAAGAGGTCTGTGAACTACAAGGGTCCCGACCGACCACTCCTGACGCATCGTCACAGGGGCGGATGAATGAAATGAAATGGATGAGATGAGTATGGAGAAATGGTGGAATGAAATTTGTGGCAGGAAAAAAAAAAAAGCGGGAGAAACGCCTACAAAAACCTGCCCAAGCTCCGTTTCGTCCACCATGAAACCCACATGGAGGAAACGAGACTCGATCTCGGGACCCCAGGGAAGAGAGGTGAGCATCTAACCGCTTGCGCCACGAAGCCGCCATTATAATAATATTAAAATAATATCGATAAATTTATATCTTTCACATAACACACACACACACACACACATATATATATATATATATATATATATATATAATGTTGTATATACACCATTAATGTTCACAAAATTATTTTAATGCAGGTAGGTGACCAATTACACTACTTTGTTGTTGATTTATTTTGAATACAGCTATATATTTGACTTGTCTTACTTGAAATTGGAAGTATGTTACATTATTGGAATTAATAATAATAATAATAATAATAATAATCATCATCATCATCATCATCATCCAGAATCATGACAGCTGCCGCCATCTTCCGGAAAGCAATCGCCATTCCTCTCTGTTCATCTATTGATCTTCCTCCAATCCTCTGATATTCACAGCTGCTTGTACCTCTTCTATCCAAGTTTTCTTCGGTCTTCCTCTATTCCTCCTTTCCATTGGGATTCATTCCATAACAATTTTAGGCAATCTTTGCTCTGGCATTCTTTTGACATGGCCATACCACTGTAATAATTTATTTTGTATAATGTCTATGATGTCCGGCTCCTTTTGTACACCCATAATTTCCCTTATTCCTTTATTTCGTATTCTATCCATTCTAGATTTTCCAGCTGATCTTAAAACATTCATTTCTGTACTTAAGATTATTTTCGTTTCCCTGGTAGGATTTTACCAGACTTCAGCACCGTTTGTTAAAATGCTCTGAATTATGGTTTGATATATTTGTAATTTTCTATTTTTAAAAAATATTTTTGCTCCACCAAACTGAGATTAAAGCATATATTGCTTGTGTTGTTTGAGCGATTTTATTTTTAATTTCCACTGTGTTATCGCCTGTATGGTCTAATTTTGTTCCTAAATAATAATAATAATAATAATAATAATAATAATAATAATGACGATGATGATGATGATAATGACGATAGTGACGACGACGATGATGATGATAATGATGATAATAATAATAGTAATAATAATAATAATAAGAATAATAATAATAATAATACTAATAATAATGTCATTATCATTTCTATCTATTTTTGCTATTATTATTAATATGTGTCCATCGCGCTGGTCTCGAGGTAGCGTGCTGCCTTGTCATGCAGCGGGGCCGGGTTCGATTCCCGGTCGGGACAGGTTTTTCCGGGGTCTTTCCTCAACTGTAAGAGTGTGTGGAAACTTAGGGCCCAACCGTCCCCGAATATCATCCGGCCATCATCATCCTTATCATTATCACCACCATCCTTCACCGGTGTGGAAAGCAACGGGAAGCTACCATACCTACAATTCCCTAGTAAAGCTGCAAAGCATATCATGAAAATGCTATGATTGCAGTGAAAGACCTGCCCTCGGGTAGAATTACTATGGATGGATTATTAATATAACTATACTTTACGTGGAAGATAATAATAATATTAGCATTTTACGCGTGTTTTGTTTAGAACATTTATCAATACTTCTAAAATTCATTATAAATCACAAATGAGGTTATGTAGTAATTTTAATAATTAATAAAATATGTTTATGTTTTTTATCTATGAAATAAGATATAGATATAATAATCTGTTTCAGTGACCGGTTTCATATCAAATAGTTGAACTCATTCAATTAAGAAGCTAATATTATTATCATGTAACACAGTAACGTTTGGAAACTATAACACCGGAGGAATAAAACGACTCAGACTGGAATCACAAACAGACAAATACAAAAGTCTTAACGATTAGCAAACCGTTTCCTCTATGTAGGTCAAATAAAGTGCGATTCTTTTTATTTACAAGATGAAGAATATTAAATCATTATATAAAATTCTTCTAAGAGATTTGATTGTTAAAAATGTGTGACGAAGTTGCTGTTTGAGTTCCAACTTCTTATCGCGTTGTGGAGTCTCTAAAAGCAATCAAAAGGTTCGTTAGTCAGACGCACCACAACCACTTTATATTCAAGACCTAAGTCATTTATTCCAGACTAACAACTTTTCAGCACACTTCAGAATGCAGTCCAGAATAAAGAGTAAATGTTACAGTAAAGATAGCATGGTTAATATATCGACGAGTATTTGGAAAATATAAAATGGTTTAGTATTTATATATCCGTAATGGAGTCTTATGCTAAGATATTCCTTTATACAGAATGGGTTACAATTTCTCCAATGCCAGGAGAAAATGACATAAATATTGTAAGAAACATGGTAACATTTGACAAAGAAGAATAATCTTTCCAGTGCCACTCTTTGCACATGAAACAGGTTATATTGCTTTAATGAAAGCTACCGTATTCGATCGCGTAATTTGCGCACTTTTTAATTTACTTTGGCCACAGGAAAATTGGAGAGCGTAAAACATGTGGATTTTTGAAATTAGAGTTACCTCAATTATGGTAGGTAAGTATAGTAACATTAAGAAAACCGTAATTTTGTCTTCTCTTATATTTTTTTATATAGGTAATCTTGAATTATACAAATAATATTTTTTTTTATTATTCCGGCTTTTACAATGAATATACATTTTTCCGGTACCCATGTTCACAGTTAACTACACATTTGATTCAACACATTTTTCCATTCTTGTCTGTTCATCCATATATCTTCTTCTATTTCCCATTCCCTCTTAGTTTCATTGATTCCCTGAATCCACGTAATATTTGGTCTACTCTTCTTTTTTCTTCCCTGTGGTTCCCAATCCATGATTATCTTAGGTAGTCTTCCTTCTTCCATCCTTCTAATGTGTCCGTACCAATTTAATTGTTTCTTCTTTATAAAATCTAATATTGAATATTGTACCTGCATTTTTTCTTTTATATATGAATTTCGGATTTTATCCTTCCTGGATATTCTTGAAGCACGTCTCCAGTAGTCCATTTCAGTGGGGAGTATTTTTTTTTTATTTGTGCATTTAAAGCCCACACATCAGCTCCATAGGTAATAATGCTTCTGATTATTCTATTAAAAATAGTTTTTTTTGTTTCTTTGAAGATATATTTGTCCCATACTATTCCATTTAGGGCAGATATAACATACTTTCCTATATTGATCCTGTTTCTTATCTCTGTTTCTTGTTTTCCATCTTTAGTAATTTTAATTCCCAAATACTTATATTCTTCAGTGTATTTAATTGTCCCTAAATTTACTTCTAGTATTAAATCTTGAGGAAGATCCCCTATTGTCATATATCCAGATTTATCCATATTGATCTTTAAACCCCATAAACTATATTCTTGTATTCATTTTCTAGTGAGGTATTCTATATCTTCAAATTCTTGAACCAATATCAATTGGTCATCTGCAAACTGGAGTGTATATATGTTGAATTATCATCTAGTGGTATTCCCATCGGTTTACATTTCTTTTTTCCATTCTTCAATAGCTTTTCCAGCATAAATCTTATATGATGTTGGAGATATACAGCATCCCTGTCGTAATCCTTTATTTGTTTGAAAACCTTTAGACAAGTACTTTTTCATTTTTACTTGCACATATGATACAAATAATAATCATGCAATAATAAATTTATAAACAATAATAATTATTACAAAATGGAACAATATAAATACCGTAAATCTTCTTTGTTGTAAGAATTAGCAATTTCACGTGAATGTAATTGTAGCATGTCATTTGAAAATGCGATACCGCCGTTCCGAAACGGTTCAGATGATTATGACGGCCAGATGATTCAATTCCTGGTCAGGATAGGCTCCTTGGTGATGTTTTTTTCGGGGTTTTCTTTACCTGTAAGACAAATATCAGGAAGCATAGGGCCCAACACTCCCCAAAAATAATCCGGCCAATTTCTATATAAAGTTTGAATATGTCAAAACTTTCACGGATAATCTGTAAGATATTTAAACTGTATTCTAAATAAGCTGTAAGTGAAATAAACATTATTTACATAACTTAACTATTTTAGTTCTGTATGAGATAAGATGAAGAAGAGTGTCCTGAATCGAACTCAACAGTCCATCTTTAGAACTCCGTATTAAAATTATTTAAAAAATGGAAAATATTGTGTTTTGCGAATACTTGTACTGAGAGTGTGGAAAGGAGAAACATTCTCATCGACGAATTTTATAATTTATACCGTTTACCTAATTAAAATGAATATTTAAATTGAAATAGAAGAAGAAAAATATTGTCGTTTGAATAAATAAATCACATACTCTTTATAGTACTGATTGAAAAGTATCAGATAAAAAGGTCACCAGGAAGACTTATGCTTCGGTGGGAGTATAATGTTCATAAGTAATATCACGAGTGATTTCCAACGTGACTCGTTAATTTATTTGTTAAGACTATTTCATGAATAATATTATAACATTAAGCTGTTTACCCAAAAGTCAATATTTAGATATCCATCCATAGTAATTCTGCCCAAGGCAGGTCCTTCACTACAATCATAGCATTTTCATGCTATGCTTGCAGCTTTACTAGGGAATTGTAGGTGTGGTAGCTTCCCGTTGCTTTCCACACCGGTGAAAGATGATGATGATGATAATGATAAAAGGATATAAGGATGATGATGATGATAATGACCATATGATTTAGAGACCGTTTGGGCCTTAATATTTTCCTGACATTTGTCTTACACGTGTGGAAAAACCCCGATAAAAACTCACCCTGAAAACTGCCCCGACCGGGGATCGAACCCGGGCCCGCTGTGTGACAAGGTAGCTCACTACCTCGAGACCACAGCGGTGGACTATTTAGATATAGTTAACTGTTATTTTAAAATATTTATATATTTAATGTAAATGGCCATGTTTGGAAACAAATCAGAAATGTGAGGTTATGTTCATCCACAGCAACTTGATCATATTATTTATTGCCAAATAGGATCGCAATATTGTAAGAATGCACCCTAGTGGAGAAATAATGAAACACATCAAACTGTATATTATAATCAACATTATAGGTTATTCATTTATTTTTTTTAGTAAACAATTCAGTAAAGTCAAGGAATCTGTTCATTATTTGCTATAGTCAATGTATTTTTGGATAAAAATAATGCTCTGACCTGTTCAGAATATTAAAAAACGGAGGAACTTTCTTTATCACAAAAGCAGGAACTGATAAAGATAAATCGATAAAGAGCGAGGTGAAACATGACTGTCATTAGTTGGAAAACAAAATTAATTGAAACGTGATTGGTCATTGTCTCCCATTTGGAGCATGAGTTAATAGTCAGTTTAATATTACTAGTACAACAATGGCATAGCTCAATGTTGAGCCATAGCCACTCCTTTGTTAGGAGTTACTGGACCAAGTTACTTTAATTACGCTTATTTGACCATATATGTCATGAATGGTATGAGGTCAACATACTGACCATATGAGACTTCTAGCAGGCAATAAGATATGAGTAGGATGATGAGGTCCGTAAATTTTGTTTTGAGGCTTTTTCATTCAGGCTTAAGTATCTTTACAAGCCTGAAAATCTTCACACTCGGTACCCATGGTTTAAAGTCCTCCCAGAGGACTTTCTCCTTGGATTGTTTCATCCTAAAAAAATCCATCAACCGGGCCGCGCTTGAACCCGCGATTCTCGAGATCAGAGGCTTGGAGCATAACCAATAGTCCACCGTGGCTGACTTACGTAGTGTAAACGAAAGTATGACATTTATTCAATTTTCCGAGTATAAAGAACCATGAAGTTCACCGTTTTGTATAATTGTTATCAATTCAAAATCATACACATGAAGAATTTAAACATATTCTTAAAGCAGGAAATTAATCTTATTATTCAGTTCTATGTCTCTTGTGCTAAGCAAATATGATAAGAACTTGTTATTATTTTCGAAACGAAAATCTCGAGAATCATTTGTCCCATAAGCATTGAACGAGAATAGCGTATTAGATATAAGAAGGAGCTATATAAAGATATGATCATTGCCACGCTCGAACCCTGCAGTTCAAGGTGACTAATTAATTGAATTTTGAATTACAAACGGCTATGAGGTAACTCAGGAAAGATTGGTGGGAGATGTTAGTTTCTGGTAGTGTCGATGCGGTGCTAACTGTAGGTCGACTGGTTTTCTCACCTTCTGGTATCAGGTAAGTCGCCAAAACTTCAATTTGCTTTTTCCAACCATTATTTTGTTTAATACTGTGTAATAATTATTGCAGGCCTATTAGTTTTGAACTTTAAACTCCATATTACGTACCAATATTTTAAAAATATATTTTACGGCACGTTTCAAATTATTTAAGGTTATACTTCGCAATAGATCACGTTTTAGAAATGTATTCTGCAGAAGATCCCAATTTCTGAAAATTTTGTAAAAGAAAGTTAAAAACCTGGATTTACGAACTATTATTTGATTAATACTTTATAATTGTATTTATTTTAAATCCATACATAAACATGTAGTATAAACAATTTAGATTCCAATTTTTTAAAAGTACATATCCCAGTTGTCCGAAAATACAGTTTCACTCCGGATTATATGCCGTTTTCAAAAGATCATCCGACAATAGTTCCCGTTTATTAACATTTAATTCTACAGTATACTTACTTTTTCTTAAAAACTTTTGGTTTCAACACTAGGCAAATTTCTTTCCAAAAAATATCTCAATATTTAAAAAAATATATTGCACAGTAGTTCCAGATTAAAAAAATAAATTCCGCAATAATGTTTTCTTCTTCTACACGATCATTGTAGGAAACCAGATATAATAAGAATAGTTACGTCTCATAAACTGTGATGGATAGGACTTGTGACACGAATGGGGGAATGGAAGAGGGGCATGGAAGATTCTTGTAGGAAAACCAGAGGGAACATGCCCGGTTGGTGGACCATAAATGGGGTGGGAGAGTAACATTAACCATGATTTAAGGTAAGTAGTTTATACAGGGAATGATTGGAAAGCATTAGTTCAGGATAGGGATGTATGGAGAGCTTATGTTTGTGTGTGACTATGAACCTACGGGTTCGATACTGCCAGTAAGTTAGTTGTTTAGTACATTTTTCTTTAAAATTGGATAACAGTAAGTATTAATTTCTTTAAATTGCTTCCCCAAAATACAATATGTTAAAATAGGCATACACTGAATTTCAAGAAAATTCCAAAATTTATAAAAAAAAAATACATTCCACACTAGATCCTATTTATTCTAAAAAACTGTACCCGGCCTAAGTATATTTATTTTAATTGATCTCCAGGGAATTATAGGTGTGGTAGCTTCCCGTTGCTTTCCACACCGGTGAAGGATGATGATGGCCGGATGATTTTCGGGAACCGTTGGGCCCTAAGCTTCCTGACTTGTTTTACAGGTGAGGAAACACGGCGGAAAAACCTCATCCAGGAGCCTGTCCCGACCAGGAATCAAACCCGGGCCCGCTGCGTGACAAGGCAGCACGCTACCTCCAGACCACAGCGATGGACGATCTATATATGCCTATATATATCACGATGCTATAATTAAAGTTTGACGTTTAGGAATGAAGGTCAAATATGACATGAAAGAAAAATAAACGCCTGAACCGGGATTTGAACCCAGGACATCTAACTTTGTGTGTTAGTGCCCTACAAGTTACTCTATCCAGGCTTCCTAGCAAAAACATTTATTTTTTGCTTTATATATATATTCTTCTGGGTTCAAATCTCGGATCAGGCGTTTATTTTTCTTTTCATGTCATATATATATATATATATATATATATAGTAGTAGGACTTTATTAGACAAAAAGTAAGATATTTACAATATTATTTACAAATATGGGTCGCACGGGCAGTAAGCCGTACGTGCTGTTGACAGTCCGTTACAATAAAGTAATAATTGGTACTAGTGTAAAGAAAAATAAACAACAAAAACAGCAATAACATTACAATTACATAAAGAAAACACAATAGTAATATTACAATTAAATAATAACACAATAGCATTATACACTAAAAAACATTAACATTACAATTACATAAAGAAAACACAATAATATCACAATTAAATAATAACACAATAGCATTATACACTAATTAATTTATATATAATTGTTAATAATTAATGGTATTGCATTTTGATAACATATATTTATTCATGAATGAGTGTTGACCTTATTTTCCGCGTTTTGTCCAGAAATTTACCGAGGTTTATCCAATTTTCTGGATTTATCAATAACTCGTAGCATGCCAATCTTTCCCGATTTGAATTTAGAAATCTTTCCGGTAATAACTGACGTCTCCAATATTCTAAATCATTACATTTTCCTAATATATGTATCTCATCTTCAAAGTTCCCGCATATTTCCATGCCCCTAGCCTAAACCAAGCAAGCCCTGATCTCTCCTTAAATCCTAGGTTGATATATACGATTCTTTTCCCCAGACGTGTTTTAGGTCTCTTTGTAAACACAGTGAGCGTTTTCCTGTACATTCGCGAAAGTATCTTGTTGGTTTATATATAAGTACCTCCTCCTTATTTTTCTCCACACGTTCTTGCGATTTTCAGTCCCTTTTTCCCATATCCAGCCCATCCCAATCTTTTGGAGTTCTCTCCTAACCTCGTCTGCCCAAAATTTAACATCTATGTTTTTAATTTGGTGGTCGTAACAAATTGCTCTAAGCATTGTTTGTTCACCTTGGATTACTCGCAACCAGTATTTGAGTACACGGATTTTACAGTTAATGTCGTCCTGGAATGACCCGAATTCATATAAAATTCCACAGTTAGAAACGGCCTTACTAAGTCCTGTAATATATTTTAGAAAATGCGTATATACCTTATATATATTTATATATATATATATATATATATATATATTTATTCGTTTTTCAATCGCATTTGTGATGCATGCAGTTCGAGAAGATAACTGCTCAAATGTGTACGACAGGTGTAAGTACGATTTAAAAAATGCAGAACTATAAAAATATGTGAGAGAGTACGCCATTTATGTCTGTCGCTAAAGACGGAGCCAAAAGAGATTACTGAAAGTAAAGTATACAAATGACAAAAGGTATGTAATAAAATCGAAATGAACCCAGGTCAAGTGAAGCTTTATACCGAGAGCGGGGTCATGGTGACAGTGTTCTAAATTATTCTCACCGAGTAAATCTAATTTCAAATTAGGATTTGACTACATCTTCTCTTTCAACATCATTCGTTGCGTAAATTAATCTTTACTGAAAGGGAAAATACTTCAGAATATTATTCGATAATTATTTACGATACCGGATGTAACTTTCAAGAATATCAGGCGGAATTGTAGGGATAATTCGTGAATTACCAAGAAGATCGTATTACCAAAGGTTAAGTAGTAGTAGTTGGACTTTATTAGACTAAAAGTAAGATACATACAATATTATTTCCAAAAATGGATCGCACGGCCAGTAAGTCGTGCAGTCCGTATAAATAAATTATTTTTTGAGAATTTTCCTCATTATTGAGGGTTTTCTCCAGCCAATCTTAGTAATTAATATGAACTAAAAATAAATAAATAAATATAAATGACTACGGACTTATAGACTATCAGCTTGCAACAAACATTCACAATTTTCCCTTAATTAAAGTTCTCCATCGTTCTCTGTCTTCTGTGTCTTCATCTGTTACACCAAATTTCCGCCTCATAGTGACATCTAGGAAAACAAGGTAGTACTAAGATGGGAACATTCGGTAAATTTTGCACAGAGGCCTCTTTTATTCAGGCTTGTCTTCTTTTACGAGACTGAAAATCTTCAGACTCGGGACCCACGGTTCACAGTCCCTCCCGGAGGACTTGTCTCTTATGTTTTCCCATCCTAAAGTCCATAAGTCCATCGACCACGGCCGTGTTTGAACCCACGTCTCTAGGAACTAGAGGCAAGAAACATTACCATTAGCCCACCGAGGTCGATTCAATGTAAATATGAAAAGAAATGGCCGAGTCTGAAAAATTTCAGGCTCGTAAAAGAACGACAAGCCTAAATAAAAAGGCCTCTGTGCAAAATTTACCGAATGTTCCCATCCTAGCATCACCTTGATTGAAGTAATGAAATATGCATCTTGGGAACAGCTGATGATGGGGAATGTTTCCAAAGGCCTACAAAGAATTGTTACTGAAATTTTATGTACTTGATGACGAGTTAGATATCAAAAGAAATAACAAGGAATAAACTATATTGGTGAGTAGAGACTGGATTTTTATGCAGTATATACCTTATGAAGTACGTATGTACATAAATATGTAACAAGAAATCTCAAAATATGTCATCATCATCATCCATGCAAGTATTAGGCCGTGTGGCCTGTTACGGTCTCAAAGAGGAATTTTCCATCCAGCGCTTTTTTGGACGTCCCAGCGATCTTTTGCCTTGGGGACAGCAGCGAAGTATGGCTTTTGGAATTCTATGAGACGGCATTCGTTGAAGATGGGCTTTCCAGTTGTTCTGGTAGTTTTGTAAATCGTGAAGAACGGGTTCTACATCCAACTCTTCCATAATTTCCTCATTTCTTTTATGGCCCCACTTTGTGTAGCCTGTTGTACGGCGCATAAATCACATCTCATTTGCTGTTATTCGTCTTTCATCTCTTCTTTTTTGTCCATGCTTCACTACCATATCTTAATACTGGTCTTACGAGAACCTCTTAAAGCCGTAATCTTGTGTTCTTCTGTACAGAAGATGATTTCATTATACTGTTAATTATCCCCGTTGTTTTTCTAAAATTTGTGATTTTCTTTGATATATCAGCTTCATCTTGAAAAGTTAAATTATAAACCAAATAATTAAATTCGTTTACTCGTTCTAAAATTGTATCATCCAAAACAATTTGCTAGGTATAGGGTATTTCCCACAAAAGGTCACCACTTCAGTTTTCTTTGTATTGATTTCCATATTGTACCTTTTTGCAATTATATTAAATTTGTGTATAGAATACTGTAAACCTGTTTCTGTTGGAGTTATTAATACCAAATCATCTGCAAAAAGCAAAGAGTCTATTTTATGGTTTCTATTAATTTGGATAGAACCGTATTTCATCTGTCGCCAATCTTGCAGTATTTTATCCATGTATATGATAAAGAGCAAGGGCCAGAGGCCACATCCTTGTCTTATGCCCCTATTAACTTCGGTCCATTCTGTTTGTGTGTCATTGATTCAAACTGGAATCAAATTTGTTTTATAGATATTGTATAAATTTAAAATATGCTGTTGTGGTAAATTGTTATGTACCAAATATATAACATATAAAAATGAATGTTTGTTTGTTTGTTCGTATTTTATGCGCTGCCATACCGTTCATCCGATTGTGATGGGTTTTTTGCAAAATGTTCAGGAGATTCCTGGGATGAACATAGGCTATAAAAGAGTTGTGATGCTCAACTCCCATACCCTTAAAATTACCCTTTGTAGTGAAAAACGTGTAAAAAGCCCTTTTCTTAATGCTTAAATGGCTTACTTTGCCAAAACGATAACAAATACACCAATTAATGTAAACAGAGTCGAAGATCTCAAAAGTCTCTACAAAAAAAGTCCGCGAGAGCATATGGTTATCTCATAATAACCATTTTGTCTTTCATTGATGCGAAGGTCCCTTTCTTAACGCATGAATGACTTACGCTGCCTAAACCATAACAAATACACCAAATTAATATACACAGAATTGAAGATCTAAAAAAAATCCGTAAGAGAATATGTTTATCTCTTACAGATAATTCACAATAACCATTTTTGTCTTTCATTGGTGCCAAGAAGGTCGGGATGAGTAAATTCTCAGACAAGGGTAGCAGCGCACGGTTGGTATTCCGAATTTTGCCTTTCGATTCATTTATGCTAAGAATATCAGGATAAATAGATTCCCGGGCATCGCAAGGTAATCAGATTGGGATATCTAAAACTAATTACTATATAAATTTAAATTATGTTTCTTATTACTTATTTAACTAGTCCTAAACATAGAGTCATATTTAATTTATTTAGGCGTAGCAGCACATGCCGGATATTCTCTAGTGTAATATAAAAATTAGAATGAAACGTCCAATATATAAATATATTTAACGTTTCATTCTACTTTTTACTCATCCATTTGGTACACATTTTGAATTTTTTGGTCCTATATATATATATATATATATATATAATATATATATATATATATACAATGCTTAAGGTAAAAATAATTTTAATAAATCGAATTATTTATATATACAGTATTTGCCATAAAGCTAGTGTATAATCCTAAAGTCAGTCATTACATCAAACACAGAAAGTTACAATACATTATCCATATTTTAAGGAGTTAGGCTCAGTTGGTGATCAGAAAGCATGTTGTGCATTGAAACCTATGCATCTGATAGGCCGTGAAGTGCAATGTGACAAATACCCTTATACGTGAATTTAGGGTAAATATTGAAGCTAGAAAATGCATCACACGTATGTTCTGATATATTTCAACTGAAAATTGTTTAACTTAAAATTATGTATTAGCAAAAATATATTTATAATCCAATATTTCAATTGAACATTTAACATGGCACGTAAAATAAACGTAATTATCTTTAAATAATGTACTATTATATAGAATATGTCCACCGCTATGGTCTCGAGGTACCGTGCTGCCTTGTCACGCAGCGGGCCCGGGTTCGATCCCCGGTCGGGGCAGTTTTTCTGGGTGAGGTCTTTATCGGGGTTTTTCCTCACCTGTAAGACAAATGTCAGGAAAACGTTAAGGCCCAAACGGTCCCCGAAATCATATGGCCATCATCCTTACCATTATCATCATCATTCTTCACCGATGTGGAAAGCAACGGGAAGCTACCACACCTACACAATACCCTAGTAAAGCTGCAAGCATAGCATGAAAATGCTATGATTACAGTGAAGGACCTGCCTTCGGGCAGAATTACTATGGATGGATATAGAATATGTAAAAATAAATACCATGAATATAATGGCCGGAATAACCTAGAATGTCAAAATTTAATTTCTCACACTAATAAAAACCGAAGAAAAAATGTATGCATAGAATTCTGGACTGTACTCATTATATAAACACTGACAAAGAGACGTATTAAAAAAAACTGGATTCCTAAATAAAAGAAAACCACATAACTTTCGAGTAATTAACTAATTAATATGATTTGGTTTTGGGGGAACTGACATCCGGTATCGGTAAGGGTTAGTGTATACCATTTCGAATTCACTACCCTGATTGGTTTTTTAGAGCAGTTCAGTAGACCGTCTCTAGCTGGGAACACGAAGGCCCAGGTTCGATATCTACTTTCGACTACAATTTTTATTGTCATTTATTAATCTTAATAATTGTTATATGGATTAATTTGTGAAGTTGTATTAATACTTTTCTGTGTGTTTATGTTAATGAAATATTTTTAAAGTTGTAAGCAGATTTGCACAGTGTCAGTTGTACATGTGAAAATGTGTCATTCATCAAGAGCTAGTGGTGTTTATCGTGTTTATGTCTTGTTTGTTTTTATGATAAATACCTTCCAGCAACACGTACCAGAGAAAACACAGGTCGCTTACAAATAGGAATTGCAGATATGCATTTCTTTGTAATTTATTTTACTTAATTTGTTAGCCATGTCTCTTTTAAAATTAAGGATTTCTGCAAATTACATAAACGATTTTACCGCCGCCAATCCCATACAACCACCCAGTTTTGTTGGAGTCCTGGAAAATTATTTAAATAATATATTGCATCAACACCTTATTTATTTAGCCTCTAGGAATTAAGGTCATGTGGCCTTCTCTTCACTCATCAGGACAAACATATTTTGTATTAGAATATACTGTAAAAATCACATTTTCGCAATCCAAACACACACAAACAAAATTATTATACAATTTAAGAAATTAATGCACATGACAACAGTAATTTCTTCTTTACAACCGTGTGTACTTTAGTCATTTTTGTAAAATACTGACTTACACCACTATGTCATATATTAATACCCCTTCATATTATAGCTGGCTAAAAGTACTTACTGTTTTATATATTAATTAAAACTAGTGGTCGCCCAGCGGTCGAAATTCGACCACAAATCATTAAATTTTTACGTTTGTCACAAATACGTCATTATGCATTAATTTTCGATTTATTTTAAAAATACGAACGATAGGAAATGTGTGGTACAACTTGGCTAAGCCATATTAAAAAAACAATAACGCATCATTTGACATTTGTATACTATTTATACTCACTTACTCACTGGCACTATCGAACCCGTAGGTTTATGGCCGCGCGGACATAAGCTCTCCATACATCCCTATCCTGAGCTAATGCTTTCCAATCATTCCCCTGTATAATCTACTTCCCTCACATCATAGTTAATGTTATTCTCCAATCTCATTCTTGGTCTACCAACTGGGAGTTTTCCCTCTGGCTTTCCTACAAGAAGCTTCCATGCAAGTCTTTCATTCCCCATACGTGCAACATGTCCTGCCCATCGCAGTCTATGAGACTTAACTGTTCTTATTATATCCGGCTTCCTATAAAGACCATGTTCATTGTTATGTAATCTTCTCCATTCACCTGTTTGTTCATCTCTCTTTGGTCTAAAAATTTTCCTAAGA
The DNA here is from genome assembly GCA_030220185.1 of Diploptera punctata. Classification (NCBI taxonomy): domain Eukaryota; kingdom Metazoa; phylum Arthropoda; class Insecta; order Blattodea; family Blaberidae; genus Diploptera; species Diploptera punctata. The sequence goes on from JASPKZ010003435.1 coordinate 228,423, forward strand.
ACTTTATTCTCAAATACTTGTAATCTCCTTTCCTCCCTTGAAGTAAGAGTCCATGTTTCGCACCCATATAATATAACTGGTAGAATAATAGTTTTATATATTTTCAGTTTAACGTTTTTTGAAAGGAGTTGGGACATCAAGAGTCTCTGCAATGCATAATAGCACGCAATTTCCAGAATTGAGCCTATGTTTAATTTCTTTGTGCATCTCATTCCTATTTGTGATTATTGTTCCTAGGTATTTGAATTCAGCCACTTCCTCAAAATTTCCCTCATTTGTCATTAGCTGTCCATTTCCATTATATAATGAATTTCTATGTGGTGACCATATATTTAGTTTTATTGATATTTACTTCCAGTCCTAATTTCTTAGTGTTACTCAATAGTGTGTGCGTGTTGTCCTTTAGTATCTCCTCGCTATCGGCCAGCAGTACTACATCATCAGCATAAACTAACAGCTTATTAATACCATTCAGTTGTAAGCCTTCCTCATTCTCTAAAGATTTAATGGCAATGCTCTAGTACAAAATTAAATAGTAGAGGAGATAGTGCATCTCCTTGCTTCAACCCATTCTGGATTTCAAAAGTGTCCGAAAACTGTTTGCCTACACGCACCCTACTCTTTGTGCCATTTAGACACATTCGTATAAGTCTAACTAACTTTTTAGGAATTCCGAACTCCAGCAGGATACTATATAACTTCTCCCTCTTAATTGAATCATATGCTTTTTTGAAGTCTACGTATAGCTGATGTTATACTATTTAAATTTTCATTTGGCACAGGAATATTTATCCCTTCTTCTTTGTCTCTCACTCCGACCCACTAATGTTCTATGTCGAGGCATAATGGAAGTAGGTGCGAATATCTAAATATAGAAGATATATAAATAATGAAATTGCTGAAACCAAGATAAGACAGCGTTTAATTTAAATTTAAATAATAAAATGTACTCACTTTTTTAAACTGCTGATAATAAATACGCGAGAGGTAAATCCAAATTCACTTGCTGCTACACAATTTTCTTTTTGCATCAAGGCCCACCCTTTCTGTATTTGAAACGTAAGCAAATTAATGAGTAATACACATACAGTTCTTAGAGACAATTTGTTTTATTTTGTTTTAGTATAATTTTATTGGTGGGGAACCCATGTTGATAGATAAATTTTATTTTTATGCACTCCTTCTCTATATGAACTATAATTATATTCAATATCACACTCCTCCGTGCGCGCAACGTCCTTAAAAAGGGGTACAAAGTTTTTTCTTCCCGTATTATACACAATGTATAGATGATAAATGTTTTGTTTAAACATACTTTCTGCCCCTTAAAAACTATTTATAATACTTCCGAAATCTTAATGAATTATGTATACACACACACACACACACACACCACACCGCTGTGGCCTCGAGGTTTAGCGTACTACCGTGTTAGCAGCGGGCCCGGGTTCAATTCCCGGTCGGGACAGGCTCTTGGGTGAGGTTTTTTCGGGGTTTTTCCTCACCTGTAAGACAAATTTCAAGGAAGCTTAGGGCCCAACGGTCCCCGAAAATCATCCGGCCATCATCATCATTGCTTATCATAAGTAATGCCACTAGTGATTTCCAAATTATCGATAAATTCACGACTCACGAAGTGAGGATTGAATTTATCTAGAGATTTGGAAATGAAGAGTGGCATTTGTTAGGACTATTTTAACGAATACAATTAAGATGTTTACTCACAAATCATTATATAACTTAGGCCCTATTAGTTATTTTTAAAATATTTATATATTTAATGTAAACGGCGATGTTTGAAAACAAATGAGAAGCGATAGGTACGCTTCATCTGTTTCTTTTGTTTATCCACTGCAACCAGATCATACTATTTATTGCCAAAGGAACGCAATATTGTAAGAATGCTCTCTAGTGGAGACAAAATGAAACACATCAAACTGTATATTAATTCATTTCTGATGTCGTATGATGTAAATATGACAATTATATTTTTTCTGGTTTGTTACCTGGGAAAAAATACATTTAATAAAGTGCAAACAGTGGTTTATTTTTTTTGGTGGTACAATCAATTGCTACAAATGTTTTTATATTAACTCCCGCATGTGTTGACATTCATGCACTATATATAGGCCTACAATCTGGTAGCCGTATTTCTTACAGGATCAGTCACTGCAAAATAATGGTCAGACGAGTTCAGAATGTTAAAAAGGAGGAGATTTCTTTACTATGGTAATTATAACACTGAATAAATATTTGTGAAACACGGACTCTGACTTGGTTTGTAATACAGAAATAATTGAACGTGATTGGTCATTGACTCCATTTGGGGCATGATGTTAAATAGTCATCCCTCACCGGTTGTTGAAAGTAACGGGAAGTCCACATCTATAATTCTTTAGTAAAGCTGTACAGCATAGGACCTGCCCTCGGGAGAATTACTATAAAATATGTATATATATATATAATGTGTGTGTGTGTGGGGGGGGGTGTCTGTGTGTGTGGTGTTGACGAATATATAAGTAGTAAGTTTATTCACTTTTGTTAATTTATTAACATGAGTATTATCCAGAAAATAACAGTTTAATATTTTAAAATTGTTTTGACAATATTTTATCTTACATTGTAGAGTATGGCCCACCTTGGGTCATTATTCATGGGAGTTGGTATATTACTGTCCCTAGCGACTACTTCATAAGTCGATTATATCGTGGTAATTGTTGCACTTGCTATCACACACTCTGCATATCACTAGTAATAAATTAGCTTGCCAAGTTCTCTCGACATTTAAAAATTACTAACATATGACAACTTCAAGGTCAGAACACAAATATCCGCGATATCGAAATACACAAATGAAAAATTAATACTATTTTAGTCCTACTTTTAATATTTTATTCTTTATTTATGTTTTCATTGTCGAAAGTCCCACCACGGTATCTTTTACCTTGTCACGGTGGAATGGCTTGTGTGCTAAAGTGACCCCGAGAGCTTTGTAGGCGGTAGCATTGTTTATCGAAAGAGTTATCTATGCCTTACAAGTCAAGGCGATAGGGCCGACGATAAAAGTGTACCCTAGTCGAAAGAGTGACGATCCTCCACCGTAAAATACAACTATCAAGAAATACGGAGAAGGGTTCTATTGGGGTGCACAGTAGGCAGACCAAGAATGAGATGGAGCAATACCATTAACCAGAATTTGAAGACCGTAAATTATATGGCGGTAGTTTGAAAAAGTTGGCTTAGGATAAGCTGAATTTATATCCGCGTGTCATGAACCTACGGGTTCGATAGTGAATGAGTTAGGCCTATTATCTAACTAGTAAGCATTTTCTGTAGGATATAAAATTAGTCTTTCTAATGTAAATTCCATTATTATATTAATAGATCATCGGTTGATTAATGTCTTTGACATCGTCCGATTCCTAATAGCCAATTTTGTCGGTCCATCCTGTCTCTTTGGTGTAGATGTTTCTCCTTCATGTATAAATATATTCCCTGACTCCAGGACGTTTTAGGTCTTCCTCTGCCTCGTCTTCCCTCAGGTTTCCATTCCAAAACACTTCTGGTTGCGATCCTCTTCCGTCGGGTGTACATGTTCTCACCATCTTAATTGCTGAGTTTTAATATATCTAAAATAGTGTCTTCAATCTTTCATTTTCTCCCTTATAACTGATGTTCCTAATTTTTTTTCTCTTCTTGGGAAATTCTCGCTGCCCTTCGTATAAAATCCATTTCCGTTGTCAAAATATACATATTTATTTTGTTGTTAATGCCCAAAGTTCTACTCCATAAGTAATTATGCTTTAAACAATTGTATGATATATATTCATTTTATTTTTTATTACTTATTATTTTTTATCCACGATGTATACGTATTAATATTATATTACTACAAACATTAAATATATCGTACATGTATACTATTACTACTTCGTTAACTAATTGGTATCCAAATTTCTTTACCAAAAAAACTCTGACTGCTTGAGGGATTTTTTAATTATAAATATAATAATAATAATAATAATAATAATAATAATAATAATAATAATAATAATAATAATAAGTAATGCCACTAGGATTTCCAAATTAATCGATAAATTCACGACTCACGAAGTGAGGAGTGAATTTATCTAGAGAATTTGGAAATCAAGAGTGGCATTTGTTAGGACTATTTAACGAAGAAAATTAAGCTGTTTACTCACAAATCCTTATTTAACTATAGTTATTTTAAAATATTTATATATTTAATGTAAACGCGCGATGTTTTGAAAACGAATGAGAAACGATAGGTACGCTTCTACTGCTTCATTTTGTTTATCACTGCAACCAGATCATACTATTTTTTGCCAAAGGAACGCAATATTTAAGGAGGAGTTCTTTAATATGGTAATTATAAACACTGATAAATATTTGGTGAAACACGACTCTGATTGTTGTAAACAGAAATCATTGAAAAGTGATCGGTCATTGACTCCCATTGTGGGGCATGGTTAAATAGTCACTGTAATTAAACCAGAGTGCCTCTATGGAGCAGAAACATTAAGTTTGAACAGAAAAAAAGATATCGAAAATATAGTGAAAAGAGAATGCAAAATTATAAGAAAAGTTTTTTAGGTCCACAAGTCATAGATGAAGCATTTTAGACTCAGAATAAAAAGGGAAATAAACATATATATCTAGAATTCATAGTGATATTAGAAAACGAAGGTTAAATTTTTATAGCCATATTAAACGAATGAACTCAAATAGGCTTACAAAACAGATAATGGAATTCTACGAAAACAGGAAGTAAAGCTCCAGTGGTATACTATGAAGTGATTGATGAAGTCTAAAAGGACTTAAAATGGCAGGGAATTACTAAAGAAGTTATCCCAAACAGAGATATATTTAGAAATAAGGTGAATAAGTGGCAAGTTGACCAAGAGGACAAACCGAAGAAAAAAAACAGGAACCACCTTGGACAGATTAGAGAAAACAAGCTCATAGCAAGAGAATGAAAAGAAATTTAGGCCCAAAGGAAACGCCTCTAAGTATACTTTGCGTGGTCCACATGGGCTCATCCGCAATTAAAAAAATAAAAAAAAAAAATAATAATAATAATAATAATAAAGAATTAATATTATTATTTATTATTATTATTAGTAGTAGTAGTAGTAGTAGTAGTAGCAGTAGTAGTAGTTGTAGTGTGGTAGTAGTAGTAGCAGCACCAGTAACCAATATTAAATTAATTTATAAATTATTTTTAATTTTAAATACTCGACAAAGTTTCCAATTAACTGAGGAAGAAAAATCGTCTCTAATTTGTGATTATAAACCATTAAAAATTGAATGAAAGAGAAGGCTATATTATACAAGCATAAATGAATATTTGATTAAACTAGAACAAGTCATTTTGATATTAAATTGTGTATAATATAAAGCTATGGTTGCATTTACAGTCCTAACATCGTAGCGACCGCCAAGTTCCAAGCCTCTTCATTCTTAGTTGGTTCTTGTAATAGTTTCTTTTATTATTCTCTAGTATTACTAAAGGCGATACGACTATTTCGTCCAAGATTCAAATATTATAGCCCTGTATCAGTGAATCATTCTTCCTTCTTGATCAATGCTACATTATTGAACTGATCGCTTATCCAGGAAGGAATTTTATTGTCCTATCGAAAAAAAAATATATGTAGGTACTCTCTATAGTACTTCCTCTTATATCTACTTTTTTTTCACAGTAGCCTTGTACTCGCTCCTGGACTTCCCTCCCTGAAGATATCAGGGTTTGCCGCAAACTTGACAACTTTTAACTCACACGCTATACAATAACTTGTTAAATAATTAATTTTTCTCGAGACCTAAATTTATTCTATGACTTTATTAGTATTTCTTTGTATCTTTGTACATTTTATCATTCATTCGTTAATTTCTAGATTAAATCAAAATATATCGTAATATTAATTATATTGTAGGTATATCATGTAATATTTTTCTTTACTGTAATTTAGATGTAAGAATATTTTGTTTTTGTTGGTTGAGGGATAGACAGGTGCTTAACTCTAAATAAAGCTTTATTATATTATTCCTGCTTTATTCTTATTACCGTATTAGTGTTATAGATTATTATAGATTATGATTATTATGATTATGATTATTATTGATTATGATTATTATTATTATTATTATTATTATTATTATGATTCTTATTATTATTATTATTATATTATTATTATTATTATTATTATTATTATTATTATTACATGATCCAGAGTCAGAAAATCTATCCCAAATGTTCATGTCCCTGTTAAGCCGAGATTGTAGTTGCGTTAATCTACCTACTAAAGGGAGGTTAAAACTATGAAAGGGAAGAGGACAAATTAAATGCATTATAATTAATATAACTTACCAGGCCCTGTTTTTAAGTAAGATTAGATTGTGGTAATTGCAAGTAATTATATGAGTGTGTTCGACTAGCAAATGTTGTCCTTCTCTCCCTCTCTCTCTCTCTCTCTCTCTCTCTCTCTCTCTCTCTCTCTCTCTCTCTCTCTCTCTCTCTCTCTCTGCCTGATATCAGCAGTGAATTAATTCTATAGTAAAGCCTACAGTAATTATAGTCTAAATCACCAATAAATTTTTGTGACAAAAAAATTACACTTATATATTAAGGTTTCATTTCCTGATTATCGGTGTCTGAAATGAAAGTCCTTGAGTCATATATTATTGCAGTCTACTGTCCGTTTGTTATCAGTTAATTAATACGTAGCGGATAGCATAGCGTAAGAACAAGGATTTTTTTGTTTTAACTTTACACCGGTCTACATAATAATTCCAAAACTTCCTTATTTATTTGTAAATAATTCACGAAAGAGGCACTTATTATTTTTTCTCATTTTCAGTCGCTCAAAAACACAGTGTCTCTTATAGTTTACTTATTGACACTGACGAGGTAAGTTGCTAATTTCCTAATACTACCTGGCATTGTACAGGCATACGCGGATTTTCTAATACCGAAAACAGACATGAGATATTAGCTTTCCATATTAAACCCAATTTTCTAAAAACAGGAAACATTCTCAATTAAAGAAATAGCAGACACACAGCACAAACCGAGCCTCTGTTGTCCAATGCTATAATGATCGCACTGTATATTTAAATATACACTACTGCAATAATAACACTGAGCAACAAAAAATAAACTTTTGTTTTTGTCTCAGAATGAAAAATTGTGATTTCTGGTTAGTATTTTTCTCCTAAATTCAAGTATGATATTGGTTTTTCTCCTTCACGCTAGGTTTTTCCGAGAGATCCCATCCTTTTAGCCGGGAATGAAGCATTTCAGACTGGTTTTTGAATAACTTTAAATCTCGTATGAGATCGTTAAGATCTTCTTGAGTCAATAAATGAGGCTCAGATGAACAGCTTTATTCAAAAGTTGTATCACCAAATCTGGTTTCTTCTTCTTCCTTACTTCCAACAGAATCTGAGCTCTCTTCACTAATGTCACATGTTCAGGAGGCTTTGGTATGGGCAATTTCTTCGCAGTGTGGAACTGGTCTCATTGCAGATTGCAAGTCAGGGTACACCACTGTATGTTTTGATTTTGACGTAATCCCTTTAATGTTTGTAAAGCAGAAATCATTATTTAAATTAATTAATTGAAACTGAAATAAAAAATTGTGGATGACGGAATAATTTTCGAATACATATTTGAAAACCCGTTAAAAACTGCATTAAGTACAACTATTGGTACTCATGAGACAAAAATCATGTTGACCAGTGTTACTACATCAAAACTAACTACAAAAGATTTATTTTATTTAAATAATAACTATTATGGAATAATCCTTATAAATTAACAAAAATAAATCAAGTTATATTGAATTGCACAATAAAATTCTCAATGTAAATGAAACTTCTAAGTGAATAGTTTACACATAATTTGTCAAAATGTGCTGACATTTGCAGTAAAATATGTGTGAATGCAGTTTACAACAAGGCTGCAATACTTCTTGTGTTTGAATTTAATATTTTATATTCATACATTAACTATGATTTGAGGGAAGCAAATTATACAGGAAATGATTGGAAAACATTACCTCAGGATACGGATGTATGGAGAGCTTGTGTCCGCGCGGCCATGAACCTACGGGTTCGATAGGGCCAGTGAGTAAGTAACTATATTTATAGTGAGAGCACTTACCGTGTGTCTAAATACTATAAGGAGTAGGATCCATATAGACACTTTTCAGATACTTTTGAAATTCACAATCGGTTAAAGATACACTATCTCCTCTATTATTCCATTTTGTACTAAATCATGCCATCAAATCTTTTGTACTCAATGGTATAAATAAGCTATTGGCATATGCTGAACATGTAGGATTAATGGATTATGCCAGGAGATACTAACATAAAAATACACGCTATTGATAACACTGAGCATTGGGGCTGGAAGTAAATATCAATAAAACTAAGGTATTGGTGCTACATAGAAAAGCACTGTATAATGGAAATGGACAGTTAATCCGAAATAAGGGACATTTTAAGAAGTAGGTGAATTGAAATAGCTAAGATTAAGAATTACAGACAGAAATGAGATACAAAAAATTTAAAAATATAAATTCAGGAAATTTATGACATTATGGAATATAGGATTCGTTGTCATTTCAACTTTTTTCAAAAAATAAATTAAAAATATATAAAACTGTTAAACTTCTAATTATGATGCGAAACGTGGGCTCTTCCTTCAAGGGAGGAGAAACTATTACTGGTATGCCTATTTGAGAATAAAATTCTTTGGAAAATGTTTGGACCAAAGATAGACGAACAAACAGGTTAGAACAGTTCTGATCTATGATTTTCAGATCTGAAAGATAACTCATGATGATGAACCTGAGTTGCAAACTTTTAGAAATAATCGTCTGAAATTCAATTTAAAAATAAGATGGCTAAAAATAGTTAAATAATATATATATATATATATATATATATACACACACAGGTGTGACAGGACCTTACCGACAAAATTATAGAGATGATAGGTCATGCACAGAGAATCATTTTTTTTTTTTGTGAACTAACATACAGTCGCAAACACGTCGTTTATGAGATTTATGCGCAGATGAATATGTTCGCCCATAAAGGTCAGAATTGAATACAAACAATTGTACACGTATCATTTTATTGAAAAAGACATGTTTTTACAATAAGTGTTCAAACAATAAGTGGTTTTACGACGCGTCAAAAATAATCCTGCCATGATCGGCCGTGCTGGCTGATCGTTGCTGCGACAATATCCAACATGCAATGAATCACAGAGTCGCCTGTTTGAACAGTTATTGTAAAAACCATGTCTTTTTCAATAAAATTATACGTGTATACTCGTTTGTATTCAATTCCGACTCTTAACGGCTCACAACACCTTCATCTGCGCATAACTCATAACGACGTGTTTGCGACTATATGTTCCTTCACAAAAAAATGATCCTCTCTGCATGGCCTATCATCCCTATCATTTTGTCGGTGAGTTCCTGTTACACCCTGTATATATATAGTATTATACACCAAACAGGACTAAATACAAATATAAAAAAAATATACGGAATTGGATAGGACTCAGATTTTAAAGATGGTTGTATCCTATTTGACACTTTCTAAGAACCCATAATTTTAAAATCATTCCTAAAATACATGTAAAATAAATTAATTCATGTTTTAAATATATACAAATATAGCTTAATAAGAATTTCTATGCAGTTTATATATTAACAAGGGGCACGCCGTAGCGTAGTGGTTAAGGCACTGCGCTACAAGTCGGAAGGTCGAGGGTTCAAGTCCCGGTGGGGTCAGAATTTTTAAACTGACCAAAACCTTCTGGCGGCACTATGGCCCTGGGGTCGACTCAGCCTCTAACGGAAATGAGTTCCAGGCGCTTCTTCTGGGGTAAAGGCGGCCGTCACGCAGGGCTGACAACTCGGCTGACATCAAGTGCCGATTGTCTAGAAAAAGTGTGAGCCTTAACCTCCTACTACCCCAAGGGTCTCCCGAGGCCTGTTGTGGGATTACTTTACTTTACTTTACTTTACTTTATATATTAACAAAATGCTTAATTAGCAACTTTGTCCATTTCTTTACAATTTGATATCTGCATTCTTAAAATATTTCCTATTCTTTCGATTCATGGATTAAAAATCACCCATACGTTTGCTACAATATTTGATATTGAATTTAATTCCAAAGACAAATTTAAGTTCATAATTCTTTTAATTTATTAATTTTGTATATATTTAAAACGTTATGTTGAAGTTCTGAATGTTATTTAAAGGAAAATATAAATTTAGTTTTATACTTATTAATATGTTAGATCTGCTGATTAAAATTGTAAGTTTTCAAGAACGAAAATTAATATTTATATTTTACTTATAAATCATAATGCCTACTTGTCAAGTGTAGTGCAATCACTCTATCTATTGAAGGTCGTCTTCCGTCTTAATCAAAATTACGTGGCGTGCGTTTTACTATAAAAACCCAAGCTTGTTTTTGATCGACCTAGTGTAAACTAACGAGGTTGATTTAGTAACTCAACAATACACCTACAGTCCACCTCTTTTTGGAAAAATTCTTAGATAAAAACTTACTAATAAGTTTGTAAGTATCAATAAAGTATATTCACAATATCGATAGTTCAAAATTACAAAATAATATCGAAAATGAAACAATTGACTGCCGATAGGAGAGAACTGAAGATTGTAGACCCGGCGAGACCTTGGTCACTAAAGCGTATACAAATAATAATGAAAACGATTAAATGTTTGTATAATAAATCATATTAACAAGTAAATAGTGTGACAAATAGGTCAGACGGCAAGGCGTTTGATTACGGGCAGGATGTTACGGATAATATGACTACCATCAAAAGAATAGAGATTTTCCACTCATTCGTGTTCAGAGTGTTCCTAGCCCCACCTACATATTCTGTAAAGTAGGTTCAGGAAATTGTATGGTGGTACGGTCGGCTGGAAAGTAGGGCTTTCCTCGAGCCGTTGGCTAAAAATCGTGAATGTGTGTTTTTCACCAAGAGCAAATTTATCGTGCATTTCTATTAGTGACAAAGTATTATTATTAACACTTAAAAAAAACACTCTTTCTCATGAGTCGGACTGCAATGAAAACAAATCATATATAACTGTAAGTTATCGCTATATATTGTGTAATTCAACACAAATGTATGAAATTTCTACTCACTTGTTTTTTATATTGTTTAAGTTTATTGAATAATATGAAGTAAATTAAATCATGCACTTTAGCTTATTTTGCCAATTTAATAGTAAATAACAAACGAGTATCAGTTAATATGTGATAATATTTGGAATACAAAATGTCTTATTCATCAATTTTTTGGAACCATATGTGTAGGCCTACTTAACTTTTTACAAGAAACTGTCAGAGCTAATGAAAACACGGTATCGGCTTTATTATTGCTTATAATTTAGGCCTACTGTAATTTCTAGAAAAGTAACAAATATGCATTAGATTATTATTAATATCTCCACACACATTAGAACATTTTGTTTAATTTTTCAGATAAACACCATGAATAAGTTTCTGCTATGTTTTTTTATGGCAACCAGTTTGTTTCTCATCGGAATTAAGCCTCTACAATGTCAGGTAAGTTTTATTAATCAGAATGTATAATCACCTCTCTCTCTCTCTCTCACTCTCTCTCTCTCTCTCTCTCTCTCTCTCTCTCTCTCCCACCCTCTCTCTATTCTATTGTCTTGTGCCATAGGGCAGGTCTATCACTGCAATCATAGCATTTTCATGCTATGTTTTGCAGCTTTACTAGGGAATTATAGGTTGGTAGCTTCCCGTTGTTTTCCACACAGGTGAAATATAAGGACGATAAGGGTGATGATGGCCGATGATTTTCGGGGACCGTTGATCTCTAGGTTTCCTGACTTTATTGATCCTTGTTTAATTTTTTACCATAGAATATAGAATCGTATGACTAACTAGTTCATTGATGTTGACCGCGGTGATAAACTCTCCATACTTTTCTAATCATAGTTATATATTCCAAACATTCTCTGTATAATTTATTTCCTCAAAACATAGTTAACATCATTCTCCCATCTAATTTTTGGCCTAACTACTGAGCCTTTTCCTTTGGATTTTCTAGAAGAAGTTTTCATGCCTCTCTTTCATTCCCCATTCGTGCAACATATTCTATTCATCGCAGTTTATTTGACTTAACTGTTCTTATTACGTACAGTTTTCTATAAATATTATATAATTCAATATTATGTTGTTTGTTCCTCTCAACTGTCTGTCAATATTTAGTTCAAATATTCCCTTTGCTTTATTTATGAATAATCCCAATCTTTCCTCCTTAATTTTTTTTTATTCGATGCCACCTCTTTGTCATTTCGACTTTCTGGTATTCTCTCCTGGCATGGCGTTATTGTAACCCACTTCTGAGGTTGGGACGCCTGGAAGAGGAGTTAATCTGCCCTGATGATATAAATGATAGGTGATGATATGGTAAAGATGCGCCAGGAGAGACCTTAATCCTAAATTTAATGATAATGATGACTGGATTATATAATATCCCATAATTATATTAATGCAATTTTCTAACTTCAGGAACTGTGATCTGCATCCATATTTTGTACCTTATGTCGTCCATAAGCTACCTCAAATTTTGAGCAAAATATTATTTTAAATAAAACATTGAGTCATAGGTTTAAAGCGTTTAAGAAAGTAAATACCGAATAGATATAATATACAGCGGCATTATTTGCAAATACCCTTCATATATAATTCTACTACAAACAATTATTGCCGCTTAAATCATTATTTAATCATGTTAATTTAATATAATTTATATTTACAATTCTATGGCTTAATCAATGTAATATCAGTGTAACATATTTCTAACTACACTCACTTCGCATTTTTTCTCTCTCGTTGCTTTGAAAGTGGTGATTGTAATTAACGTATCCACGTTCAATATTTTTAAAAGCTATTCTTGCAATAACTCAGTTACTTTATAATTTCTAGGTCCATAATATCAGAGCATTTGTATCAGTATTCATGCATTCTATGCCTCAATTTTATAACACAGTACAAAAAAAAACACATTTAACTATCATTTTGAATTATTTTATATATAAAAATTATTTTTTAAGTATTTATATAATATTATACATTAATGTAGCAAACAAAAATGTTAAAATTATATTATAAAGCATTTAATGTACACTCACAATTAATCTTGTCTCACAGCAACTATTATAGAACATATTTGGATGAAGTAGACATAGCAAATAAAATTATAATTTGTAATAAAACTATGGGAATAATAAATTCAGTAATGAAACCTTCGCTAGTCCAGAGAGATACCAGAATATATGCAAAACCTTAACAAGACCTGAACTTTGCTACGGTAGTGAGGCATAGACTTTAAGGAAAGAAGAAGAGAGAAGGATAACTTCTAGTGAAACGAGATTCATGAGATATACAGCAAGATATACCAAATGGGAAATCAAACGCGATGATGAAATTTTGAAGGAACTACGTTTAGAACCAGTCATTGAATACATAAATAGATACCAGAACAACTGGATGAACCATTTGCGATGAATGAGTTCAAATAGAGTTCCCAAGGTCATGCTTCGTTATTATCAACAGAGAAGATCTCTAGCCCGTCAAAGGAAACGCTGGGTACAAAATTCATCAGTGAGATCGTAACAGGCCTATAGGCCTAATATTTGGTTGGATGAAGATCTTTTTGTGAAAAATCTTCAAGGTTGAGATGGCTGGGTCATTTGCATCGACCGGAAGAACAGACATTGCCCATAGAATTGCATTATTCAAAATAGAGGTACATAGAAAAGTTGGAAGACCTCTTATCAGATGGCTAGACAGTGTGGAATAGGAACTGAAAGTTATGGGAGTCCAAAGATGGAGAAGGAAGAAGATAGAAATGGATGGAGGCGCATAGTTGGGGCCTGCAATTGGCTGTAGCATCAAATATGATGATGATGATTCTTTTGTGAATCTGTGTTCCATTTAAAAATAGTAATCATCGAGAATGGATGTAACAAAATACATTTCATAATGCTTTATTTTCCTAGAAATACCATTATTAATATTATTTATGTCTTGTATACCCATATAATAATCTTCAAAGTATTGAATTTTGCATGAAATTTAAAGAAACGTTCATCAATAACACACTACAACAATCAGCTGATCATATAATTCGCCAATTTCTCCTGTTATACAATCCTTATACAAGAGGGAAGACATGTATAACGATTCCGATGTAAAGTTTCTTATATGCTGTAAAGCGGTTAGGGTGTTTATTAGTAATAATTTCCAGTTAAGATGTGTATAAACCTTCTATAAAAATTGTATATCTACTATCGGTAAGAGGATAAGTGTATAATATTTTGTCACCAGCTCTGTCTTTATTCAAATTTATGTTTTTTACAGAAAGTATGAGTATTTTTTTCTTTGTCAAGATATGAAAAGAAATTTAAAGAAACTGAAATTGGTGTAATATCAATAGGCCTACACATGTATGTTAATATAAAGAGTGGTAGTAATCAATATAAATTTCTATTACTTGTATTGATCCAAGTTTTAAGGAAGATATGATTTATAACAGCTCAAGAAACTGAACTGATCTGATGTGCATTACCACGATATCTGTTTTAATAGTCACAAGCAGTTAGTTTTATAAAAAGCCATAAATTTATGTCTTCTTTGTTTGAATATTCAATATAATTTTAGGACCACACAAGATAATTTTTCTTGAAATTTCTAGACTATTTTGAGTATTGATATAGGTTATTTCTCTTTTGCAGACATATGCTGTACCTGGTGATGATGATGATGATGATGATGACGACCTCGAGGGAAGACCTGATCCCGGTGAGTAATAGGAATGAATTTGTATTTTCAAATATCCTCTGTGAATTAATGCAATATGTAAAATAGACAATTATTTAATAACATTTCTTCATTTTTACGTAATTTCTTCAGTTACTTCAACTAGATGGCGCAAGAGGCCTAGCGGGGGTTGACCTATCAGCCGCCTACTGGTCTCATACCTACATGTGTTAAACACAGAGGTAGATGCTCATCCTGCCAGTGTAGGGGTGATATGTGATTAGCATGTTGGGTCCCTCAGATGTTATAGCGGGTTATCTCAACCTGGACCCCCTACTTATTGTAGCTACCCAAATTCCTCATGATGATGGGTAGCCATAGATCCCATATTGACCGAAACTCCATGAGATAACGTCTGCTCTCATGTATACCCGAACTAGCACAAGTGCCGCAACTCTGCGGCAAGGCATCCTGCCTCAACCACTCGGTTACGTTTCTGTAATTATAGCATACAAGTAATGTTCGTGTTTCTCAAACTGCTTTCCAATATCCGTTTTAGCAGGCCTACTTAGAAACATTGTATTTTCTATTCTTCAATATATTAATTGCAAATAACTAAAAATAAATATATAGGCCCTACCTGGAATTTTTCTAATATATATTATATATATATATATATATATATATATAAGTAATCCCACTGCAGGCCCCAGGAGGCCCTTGGGGTAGTAGAAGGTTAAGGCTCCCACTATTTCTGGACAATCGGCACTTGATGTCAGCCGGGTTGTCAGCCCTGCGTGACGGCCGCCTTTACCCCCAGAACAAGCGTCTGGTGCTCATTTCCGTTAGAGGCTGAGTCGACCCCAGGGCCATAGCGCCGCCAGAAGGTTTGGGTCAGTTTAAAAATCCTGACCCACCGGGACTTGAACCCTCGACCTTTCGGCTTGTAGCTCAGTGCCTTAACCACTATGCTACGGCGTATAAATATATATATATATCGCCAAAACGTTCATAATTTTCTTCGTTGCAGACCATTTATTGCTGTTTTTAATATCTTGTTTTGTATTGAAATAATTATATTGTATATATATATATATATATATATATATATATATATATATATATACTCAAATTGATGCATTACGAGGGATATCATTTAAAATAATTTCAGTAACATCCGAGAAGAATCTTATCACTCAAATATGCAGCCTAACATACAAACATACGTATTTGATTATGCCTATCGATGTATGCTCTGTAATCAAGTTGTACTTCACCTGTTAGAACCTTGTTATTCCATATAGTGTCTATGATGTTCTTGTTGGTTCAGTGACAAAATACTAAACACAGATCCATCGCCATAAACATATTTCTTATCGATTTATATAGTTTACAATCTGTATTTTCGTATCCAATTCCCTCACGAAAAAAATTATATTCTATAAACATACTAACACTTTTGATATTCTATTTATTCATTGTGCAGATTACTGGTGTAAAATAACTGGTTTCATATAGATATTTTATGAGATCACTGAAATAAAAATCTCTTTGGTGGAATATTTTATTGAGACTAGCTTATGCAGAGTGCACAGAATGTTATGATGTAGATAGCACAATATAATTATTTCAATACAAAACAAGGTATTAAAAACAACAATAAATGGTCTGCAACGAAGAAAAAATTATGAACGTTTTGCCGATATTTATGAACAATTGTAAAGTTAAAAATATACTATTCATACATAGTATGTTGATAATGGGTGTTTTACTTATTTCACAATTTAATTCGAAATATTGAATGTTTATTTTCTTGGAACTTGTCAAATGAAATCAAGCATCACCGCAGCCATTGACTTAAATAACTTGAACATATTCAACAAGGTATCGGTTTTAACAAACTATCTCATTTTTAAAAAATTCAAGAAATTAAAAAAAAGAATCTGTCCACCGTTGTGGTCTCGGGCCCGGGTTCGGTCCCCGGTCGGGACAGTTTTTCTGGGTGAGGTTTTTATCGGGGTTTTTCCTCACCTGTAAGACAAATGTCAGGAACACTTTAAGGCCCAAACGGTCCCCGAAATCATATGGCCATCACAATCATCATCATTCATATTCATCTTAGGTTAGGCTTAGGATTAGGGACTTTTCTGGCGCACCATTATCATCATCATCATCCATCATATCATCGGGGCAACGTGACCCCACTTTCAAGGCGGGGCAACGTAACCCCACTTTCAAGGCGCCCCAACCTCAGAAGTGGGTTACAAGCACGCCATGCCAGGAGAGAAACCAGGAATGTCGAAAGACAAATCTGGGGCATTTGGAAAATAAAAAAAAGGAATCTATTAGGACTCAATATAATAGTAGGCCTATATAATACTGAAATTATACTTTTAAAATATTTCTTAGAACACAATTTTATTCTAAATAGCACGGAGATAGCCTAAATACTGTTGTTACACAAGTCCATCTAATCTCTAAACATCAAACATTTGTATTTGAAGAGAAAAATTATACGCTCAGACCGGGACTTGAACCCGGGACCCTTGGTTCTCTAGACCAAGTGCTCTACCATCTGAGCTACCTGAGCAAGTACCGATCTAAACGCAAATATTTCTCTATATACATTGTAATTCCCATCCACCAAATGCGTTTAGATCGGTACTTGCTCAGGTAGCTCAGTTGGTAGAGCACTTGGTCTAGAGAACCAAGGGTCCCGGGTTCAAGTTCCGGTCTGAGCGTATAATTTTTCTCTTCAAATATGATTTATCCATCATTGAGATGTACGAAATCAATAATAAAATCAAACATTTGGTTGTTGTATGGTTAACATTTTTATACAAGTCTCAGCCAAGCTCCGTCATACAAAAACTTGTTATTGTATTATTTAAAATAGTTAATGGAGTCAGGCGTAATATAGCGGAAATTCATGATAAAATAAAACAATGTACCTTGGTAATAATTTAGCTGAAAAAAAGTCAGTAATCAATCTGCATCCCAGAATGATTGCTGACTTTTACAGTGGAATCATAACTAAAGTGCGTTTTATATTTTCTTCTTCTCCTTCTTCCTCACTTTTATGGTGGATCTATAGATCTATCCGTTGTATCCATTTTCTCCTCGGACGTCCAATATCACGGCGTCCTGTAGGTCTGCATTCGTATACCTGTCTATCTGCTCTGTCCTTTGTAAATGTGCATCCCAATTCTTCTTTGCATCTACAATCCTTCGATCAATTTTAAATATGCCAAGTTATTTTTCGATTCATTCATTCCTGTTTTGATCCCTTATTGTGAACCCTATTTCTTTTCTTAAAAATCTCATCTCGGCTGTTTCTATTTTTCATTTCTCACTTCTATTTAGTGCCCAGTTTCCACCACAGTACATAACCATTGGTACACTTCATCATCATCAACTACAAGGATTAAGCACAATGGCCTGTTCCGATCTCATTATAGGTCGAATTGGTCCTTCCATATCTTCAATGGTCTTCCCAACATTCTTCTCCCTTTTAGTTTATAATTATACATTCTTCTTGGTATGCGCTGTTCATTCATTCATAATATATGCTGAAGATAAGCATTTTGATAATATTTTATTCTTTCACAGAGATAAAAAATATTAAATTCTGTTCTTATATATTCGTTTTTTATCGGTCCTTTGGTATCCTGCTATTGCTGTCAACATCTTCATTTCAGCAGCCTCTATTTGTTTACTATCTGCCTTTTTTTAATGTCCAGGTTTCACATCCATAGATAAGAGATGGAACTGCCAATACTTTGTAAAACTTCAAAATAGTTTATTTTCTAGTCTTACCCAATAAAGTGCGTTTAATTGTGTCACATAGATAATTGAATCGTTGTATTTTAATGTGTTTATCTAAATTTCTGTCATTGCCTAAATGACATCCCAGATAATTAAAATTCTGAACTTGGTCTATAATTACATTATTTGGTACACTTTATTTGTATTTATTATTTAAGACTATTATCCACTCACAGCCTGGACTTAGTTTTTACTTATTTTCTATTTTATTTTTAAATTCTCTGTTTAGTTGCTGAGCCACCTGGCGGTTATGTAAACATACCTGACTACGGATACTACAAGTATCATCCCCAGAAAGTCACCTGGCTCCTTGCATATTTTGTTTGCCGTGCAGAACATGCTAGACTTGTGATCCTCAATTCTGAAGGCGAAGCTAAGAGCATAGCAGCGAAATGGAAACTCCCAGATTCTTGGGCTTGGATTGGAACCCATGATTTATTCGAAGAGGGTGTTTATGTCACACTCAACAGTGAGTAAATTTATGTTACATTCATCACAATATAATATTTAGAGTTTATATGACAATCAGTTTTAACAAAAGAAGCATTTTTTTCGGACCTCTCGAAAAATAATTACGGAAGAAGCAAGTGAAATGCTTTGTGTGGAGTGTATCATTGTATGGTACTGAGTGCTGGACATTACAATGTAATGAGGAAAAGCGACTGGAAACGAAATTGGATTGGCCACTAGCTAAGAAGAAATTGCGTGCTGACGTATGCTCTAGAAGGAATGGTCAACGGAAAGAAGGTTAGAGGCAGAACAAGACATCAGATAATAGACAATATTAAAATAAGTGGTTTGTATGCGGATACAAAAAAGGAAGGCAGAGAAAAGGAAAGAGTGGAGAATGCTGAATTTGCAGTGAAAGACCTGCGTTTGAGCAGAACACTTTTATTATATAATATATATATAAGACAATCATATCCCACAATCAGAAGCCTTATTCAAACGAGGAGGAGACAACATACTATATGATGGAAAAAATCTTAAATTTTGATCAAATACAACTTGACGTGTAATGAACACACTGCGTTACAGCTAATTAGATACATGTCTATTTCTATTACTGATAAGCATTTTTTAACCTAAAAATTTTGAATTTATTTGCTACTCAACTGCATTTTCCAGAATTTAATTTGTCAGTTACACTGATTTACGAAATAATTTTCTCTCCTCTATTGAAGATATATTTATTCTTTACATTGACCTATTTTTCTAGACTTATTTTGTTATAAGTCTAACTGAAAACAGATAAGCTACAAAAACATTTTTTTAAAAGAATTATAATACAATTTCCATTTATGTTTGTCTATTGACAGTACTGATCTGTGCTGATTGAATCAGCCGTTACTATTTTTTTTCTCAGTAACAAATATTACTGCAAAGGGGTGACAAGTTAATAACTTGAGTTTATGCAATTATTAATGCCTAATTAGCATATATTTTAAATATTACGTTTTTTTTTGTATTTTATATCGAAATGTTAATAATAACTTCAATATTGCAAGTTCATTGTGACCATATTATAGGGATTGGTTTTATGTCCTTTCTGAACATATATGATAGGAGTTAACATATGTTTTTACCTAAATGTATAATATACCTCGGCATCATTTTAACAAAAATCATGAAAATTGCAAGGATTGACATTATTTTATGAATTCGTTTCGAAATAGCTCATCCAATAATTCTCACAATCTTTTCGAGTAAAACTATGTTGACATTAGATAAATTTGTGACCCTTTCATATATTTGATTATTATCAACTACTGGTTTTGAATAGTTTAATAAACATTATAAGGCATTAAACTGTTTTATAATTTAAATATTAGGCCTAAGTGTTTAATTAACCACATGGGAAGTATACAATTCAGAGCTGTAAAGTTATGAAATCCACTTTAATCTATGTATGTATGTCATCATCATCTTCATTCATGGATTAGGTCTGTTGACCCGTTCCGACTTCAGCCCATCTCTTTCTAGGTCTGCCCACATCTCGGGTGCCTTTAGGTTTGTATTTTGTTATTTGTTTTGGATATCTATCTTCATTCATTCTGTCTATGTGTTGCTTCCATTTTTGTCTATATGTATCCATTTTATCAGTTATTGCAAATATTTCAAGTTCCTGTCTTATTTCTGTGTTCTTGATTCTGTCTTCCTTAGTGCACCCTTTAACAGATCTCAAAAATTTCATTTCTGCCGCCGTTATCCTACTTAGATCTTGTTTTTATGTATCCAGGCTTCTGAACCATAGAGCAGTACCGGTACTGCCAACATTTTATAAAATTTCAGTTGGGTCTCTCTTGTTGTTTTGTTATTTAGTGTTCGTTTTATCGTACCACATATTCCCTGGAATTTTGCTATTTTATTATTTATATCAATGTATGTATGTATTTATGTAAATATATATATATATATATATATATATATTATATATATATATATAGTCACGCTGGGGTACCAACCCAGAGCTCTGGGTTGAAATCCCGTTCAGGCATTTATTTTTCTTATCATGTCATATATATATATATATATATATGTTGTGTGTGTGTGCACATATCCAATATATAAAATAGGATATGTGACTTTGATAACTTCTGAGATTTATAACTGTTATATATATATATATATATATATATATATATATATATATATATATA
This sequence comes from Diploptera punctata, assembly GCA_030220185.1. Classification (NCBI taxonomy): domain Eukaryota; kingdom Metazoa; phylum Arthropoda; class Insecta; order Blattodea; family Blaberidae; genus Diploptera; species Diploptera punctata. Next base: position 249,788 of record JASPKZ010003435.1, read on the forward strand.
TTAGTAAATCTATAATATAAACATTAGATAGCCTTTATTGGATCAGAATATAAATTCTAAATCAATAACAACAACTGGTAATAATAAGTAGTCCAATGACATGAGGTGCAGCTAAATATTGGAATTAAAATCTAGAGCAATAAACAAATTAATATTCGGCAGAAATTTATTTTTGGAGGCGTTGAGCTTCAATTTTAAGGAGAAGTAAAATACGAAACAGTATAATAAAACAGTAGATGGATTTTCAAAATTCAATTGTGGATTTCATAAAAACAAACAATTAAAATGATATAGCCATATAAAAAAGAATGACAGAAGACAGATTCCCAAGAAGAATACAACAATGGATCGCAGCTGATAGAAGAGGATGAGGATCGCAAAAAAATAACATACTCGTCGATTGTAGGTGTTTTGAGCAGCATGAGGAAAAAGGATTGGGTAATAGAGATTAGAATAACAGACACATTTAGAGAAGGATGATAAGAAATGCAGGAAGATACTGCGAAACTTGCTAAACACACACACACACACACACACACACACACACACAAGCACACTATATATATACACACACTCAATCATTCTATCCTTATGGAACAGTAAAGCAGTTTAGGATATCCCGCTAAATGTGTAATAAAATTATACATATATATGTACATAAATTAAGTTGAAAAAAGGAGATTGTAATTATAAATAATTTAATTATTATCAATCCATTCGCCTCAGAAGACGAGGTACACTCGCTTAAATCTGCTGTTATATATTTTGCAATACTTTGTACATCCCTTGGCTGGTTATCTTTTATTAACATTTATGAATAGTAGAGGAATGTGTTTTGGCATTCACCCTTATTGTGATCTCAAGTACCGTTTTCTTTTGTTCGTTTTGAATGTCTGAAAATTAACAATATAATTTACAGTGAATTAAATCCGATTTCTGGGAAAATGCATTGGACATTTAAACCTGAAGTGAATGGGTTAATATGCCTTTTTTATCCTTAAAAATTTCAAACGCATTACGTTTAAACTTAGTGCATTATAATGAATTTATATTTGTCAATAAATAAAACACTCATGAAAGTAACTGGTGATGGAAAATATTTACGATAAAATTAATAATACATTTGTTTCTAGATCAAACTCTTAAGGATGCAGGATACGACAAAGTGCAACCTGGTGAACTTAATGGAGGACCTAATGAGAACTGTGGAGGAATGACAAAGGATGCCCTCCTCGTAAACCACTGGTGTCATGAGCGACTTCAATTCATTTGTGAATTCAAACAATAAGAGATGCTATTCTATTATATAAAAGAGGGCCAGAATTCTATAATTGTAATGAGAATAGTTTAATAAAAGTGAAATAAATGATTATATATGAAGACTTGACATTATTTATCCATAATTATAATATATTGTATTAATCAACATACGTGTTCATTACCAGCATTCCTCGTCCCTTTTTAGAAAGTGTTCCTTTCACATCTCTTAATATTACTTATTGTTTATTTCTTTCCAAGAATTCGTGGAAAGTAAATTATAATAAAGTAGAAACTTTTCAACAAAGAGCAACCACAAAATTCTCATTTCTAATAATGTCCATATTTGTAATATAATATATAAAAATGAATATTCGTTTGTTCGTAATCTATGCGCGGCCATACCGTTGATCCGATTTTGATAGGGATTTTGAAAAATGTTCAGGAGATTCCCGGGATGAACATAGGCTATAAGGGAGTTGTAATACTCAACCCCTTAACCCCTAACAAAACACCTTGTAGCGAAAAGTGAAATAAAGTCCCTATTTTGACACTTAAATGGTTTACGCTGCCTAAACCATAATATACACGAAATTAATGTACACAGAATTGAATATCTCAAAACACTCTACAGAAAAGTCCGTAACAGCATATGTCAATCTTTTATGGATAACTCACAATAACCATTTTTGTCTTTCATTGATGTCAAGAAGATCGGGATAAGCTGATTCCTGGACAAGCGTAGCAGCTCAAGGCTGGTGGTAAAAACATTTATTTAGGACTAGCAGTGCACCGCCGGGTATTAGGTAGTTTGTAATATTTTTTAAACATCTTCTGACAAATAATTTATTAGATGAAAAGGGTTTAACATCTAAATAGAACAAACTCTGCATTAATATCGAAGGGAGAGTGAGGTCCAGTTGTTTATAAATAATTTCAAAGTTTAATTCCAGAAAGAATCATATAGAGGATGTTTTTGCAGTTTCAATCACTCATTCCACATAAAAACGTTAACATTATAATTTTGTACGGCAGCTACAAGGACGACAGTCAGATACAAATTGGTAAAGGAACTGTCGTACAGGTTATAGGAAGAGAGTGTATCTAAATGAGTAAGTTATAACCAATGAACTAAAATGGAATTATTAAAATTGTGAGATGAAAATTATACAGAGATTCATAGGTATGAAGTACTCTTCATATCAAGATGTATATGTATATATATATATATATATATATATATATATATATATATATTAAGTGAGTTTACTGTATGACTTGGCCGGCGGTAGCGTGTGCAGGCGAGGTCAGCACTTACTCCCGGCGAATCACGTATATTACAGCAAACTCAAATCACATTAAATTTTTTTTAGAATAAAAAACAAACGTACCTTATCACAGGAGATGTTAGAAATGCTGTCCTTCTGCATCAATACATCTACGGCATCGTCTGAGGAAATTTGCATTCACACGCATTAGTTCAGCTTCCGAAACAGAGTTAATTTCTGTCCTGATAATTTGTTTTAATTCGTCTAATGTGTGGGGGTTAGTTTTGTGAACTTTATTTTTCAAGTTGCCCCATAAATAAAAGTCGCATGCCGTAAGATCAGGAGACCGAGCGGGCCATAACCTCCTAGTGATTATTCTATTCTCAAAAATTTCCGAAATAAAATCTAATGACTGATCAGCTGATGCACGGTGGCAGAGTCCTGCTGCAAATATCCAAACCGACAATCAGCGTCCGTCAACTGTTCGAAAAATAGTGCCAGTATATTATTTCTGTATCTTTCGGCATTTATGGTACAATCATAAAAATAGGCCCTATTATTCTGTAGCCATTTATAGCGCACCATACTCCGAGTTTTTGATCATGCAATGGCGTTTAATGAACGAAGTTGAGTTTTTTGTACCATAATATCGGTTGTTCTGTGATGATACATGACGATGTAAATGAAACCATGCTTCGTCACTAAAAATTATTAATCGTGGATCGATTGTTCCAGCATTAACATTCCTCAAAATCCATTTACAGAAACTTACTCGTCTCTGGTTATCACGAGGTAGCAATTCCTGGACAACAGTAACCTTGTATGGTTTTAGCTTTAAACGTTTTGTAGCTATCTATGCTGAAGCTTTCGAAATGTCGGTTTCTTGTGCAAGGCGCCTAAGAGATTTTTGAGGCGAGTTTTCTAACCTTTTTTCGATTTCCCCTAGTTTCTGCTCCGTAAGCACACGCCGTTTTACTTTTCTTTTCTTATCAATATTTGATCCCGTCTCCCTAGATTTATTGACAAGCAATCGAACGGCCCTCTCTACTCGGAACACGCACCGCCTGGATAATTACCTTGAAATCGTCTTACAACTTCCCTACAAAATGAAGTAATAACACGCGAATCGTACATGAATATTCTTTGTTGTAGGCATTTTGAAGACACTGCAAGCAAAACTAAGCACTTCTTAATTTTATTCACGTGTGAACCGCTTAGAACACAAGTCAGTCTGCTGCATGAGTGAAGACAGATGTGGGATGTGGGCTTCACAGGGAAATGAGAGGGGAAGTGCAGTGAAGGTCACACGGGTCTCGCCTGCACGCACTACCGCCGGCCAAGTCGTACAGTAAACTCACTGTATATATATATATATATATATATATATATATATATATATAGCCTATACATCCCTATATAGAGACATGCGTGCTACACTAGCAGGTAGTTTCTTGACTTAGCTGAATTTAGTTACGCTTATTTCCCAACAGATGTCAGTGAGGCATGTGGTCAATACACATCACCGGTATTATTTGAATGTTGAAGGTAGGTTACATTTTGCTCAGAGACACTAATCCAGGCTTGATGTTCATTTACTTGTCCGACAATCTTCCAACACGGGACCCACAGCTTAACATCCATCCCGGAGGACTTGAATTTTGGATTTTTGCCTTCCTAATAATTCATCTATCCCGGCCGGGTTTGAATCCACGACCTTCGTGACCAGAGGAGAGGAACATAATCGCTAGTCACCGCCGCCGACATACCTCAACAGAAATTGTCAAATTAACAAACCGAAGTAAAAAGTAAAGAGGCCTTACTTTCATTATGAAGGAAGCTCGGGTTTTTATGTCCTAGAAAATCAAACGATCCCAGTCAAGTGTGAAATTGTGAATCAAAAACAAGCAAGGTGACTGCAGCCTCACCAACACTGACTGAATAACATAAATTATTTTTACGTTCAGCGGAATATTTTTTATGTATTTTTCAATTCTGGAACTTAAAATCCCCGAACTAATTCAGAATTTAAAAAACTCAGCCTTCGACACCATTAGGAAGCGCCTTAGGGTAAATCAGGCAAATTGGCAAAAGAGTATATATATCTTTACACATGTTAAAAAAATTACAAATATACTTTATTATTAAAACATTATTTTCTATTTAAAATAGTTTTTCCATGATGCGACAGGCCTAGAAGGGCCTTGGTCTACCAGCCGGCTGCTGGCCTCACATCCACATGTGTCAATCACAGAGGTAGATGAACATCTAGCCAGTGTAGGGATGACATGTGGTCAGCATGTCGAGTCCCCAGCCGTTATAGCTAGTTTTCTCAACCTGACGCCGCTACTTATTGTAGCTACCCAAATGTCTCACGATACTGGGTGGGCACCAGTCCCATACTGGCCGATATTCCATGAAAAAATATCTTCCCCATGGTGACTCGAACCAGCGCAATTCCCGTAGCTCTGCGACAAGATTTCCTGCCTTAACCGCTCGGCTGCGCCGCGGGACATTTAAAATATTTAACTTTCTTAATTGCCTTAATTCTTTGAATTTCCCAAGTGATAAATATGTACTGTATAGACTGTTTAATTATAAACCCACATTTTTATAAACTGGAGTATAGGCTAATATAGCAACAATAGAGGTGTAAGACAGGGAAGTCCGCTTTCATCCTCCGTTTTTAATACTTATATTGACGATTTCATATATAATTGGCAGATAAATTTGAACTCACATTTCAAAATAAGATCTTAGACACCTTACTTTTTGCATACGACCAAGTTCGAATATCTAGCTCACAAGACGGTCTACAGAAATCAATTTTTCAATTGAATCAGTCATTTAGAAAAGGGATCATCTACAGCTGATCAAATTTACAGGAGAGGAAAAAAAACTGATTTATCTTGTTCAGGATAAAGCATTGAATTTGAAATTACTACTAAAGAAAGTCAGAAAGTGGTAAAGGATTAGTGTAGTTGATCCATTCTCACACGGAATCGATGGAAGTAGCTATCTATCTGGAATAATGAAAGAAGTGAATTTCAGAAAAATTGGAGATGATCCCTTTCGAAATGACTCATTCATTAAAGAAAATTATACAGAATTATTCATCAGCCTTCACCGGTGTGAAAAGCAACGGGAAGCTACCACACCTATAATTCCCTAGTTGCAAAGCATAGCATGAAAATGCTATATTTGCAGTGAAAGACCTGCCCTCGGGCAGAATTACTATGGGCGGATGGATACAGAATTATAATTTAAGTAAAACGAAAATCTTAGCTTTAAAGGATCAGATACCGGAAGAGCTAAAATAATTTTGGAGGGGAAACCCATTGAACAAGTGAACCATTTTAAATACCTGGGTTATGAAATCTCCTATTTTGAAAATGATGTTTTTAACAAACTAAATGAATTTAATTATACATGTGGCACAATTAAGAGAATATTTAAAAGTACAAGAAAAGAAACAAAACTAAAATTTTTAAAGCAGTGGCAGCCCCCTTACTCTTGTATGGTAGTGAGTTTTGAATTTTAACTAAAAGAGAATAGAAGATCATAGAAGCAGCTGAAAGACTTCTGAGAAGTGTGGCTGGCTGCAAACTTCTAGATAATAGAATAAGTAAATATATTAGAAATGGGCTGACTATTTTTAAACTTTTAGATAAAATAAAATAATCAAGAAAAAAACTGGAAAGAACATGTTCAAAGAGTGACAGATGCATGCATACCAAAAATTATACTTAATTACAAAACAAAAGAGCCAGGAATGTTGGTAGATCGAAAAATATATGGATTCAACTTTTGAATGAGAATCTATGAGACCAGAACAAGCCACATGGGCTTAATCCGTGATTGATGATGATGATATTTTTATAATAATGATAATAATGATAATAATGATAATAATAATAATAATAATAATAATAATAATAATAATAATAATAATAATAATAATAATAATAATAAAAGTAAATATAAATTGATATTTTCAAAACCGTGAATCTGATCGTAACTTCCCAAGGTTAATTAAAGAAAGACCACAACTCCTTTGTTAATTAGGCAGGATTTCTACCACTTCCTCTCATTTTATCAAAAATACTTATATCTATGGAGTTAAAACTTGTTTGTAAGATGTAATAAGTTCGTTGACTTTATTTATCAGAGAGAGAGAGAGAGAGAGAGAGAGAGAGAGAGAGAGAGAGAGAGAGAGAGAGAGATAGGGAGATAGAGATGGAGAGAGAGAGAAAGAAAGAAAAGTGTCAAATGCAAAATATAGAAATAATTAACGCAATTCTAACAATCAGTATCGCAAAAACCCGAGTTGACAATCGCCATTAACTTTTGAAATTAAATTAAATTTCAAATATAAATAATTAATTATTGTTACTATATTACAATTCTTTCATTAAAGCAGTCCAACCTCTCATCATATCACCTTATAACATAGGTACCTTTTTCATGCCACACGCCACCCGGGCCTTACAGTGACACGATCTTTCGGGAGAGAGGTCATATATATATATATATATATATATATATATATATATATACATATATATATATATATACCGGATGTACATAAAATAAACTAGCGATTTTAAAGGTGTCGAATTGTACTTTAACTAACTATGACAAAAACAAAATTCGTGTTACGTGAAAGACTAACATCTCCACTTTACATTATAAGTCCATAGGTGTCCAATGTGAGCCCAGTTTGTTACGTGACACACACCAACCTGTAGACTAATTCTTCCCATACATTAATAAGCATGTCTGGATTTATTGCACCAAAAGCTTCACGAATTCTGTCTCTCAACTGGGGCACGTTAGCAGGTAATGGAGGCACGTAGACTCTGTCCTTTATAAAACCCAAAAGGAAAGAATCACATGGGATGAGATCCGGTGATCTAGGAGGCCACCATAGATAAGCCCTGACATCTGGACCATGACGATCAATCCAGTAGTGACAGTGTAGAAGCTCTTACGAAATCGCTTACATATGCGTCCCTACCGTTTACAATTGTTACAGAATCTATAGCTTACTGATTACGCTGATTTTGCGCTTGAAATGTTGCAGCAGCAACATCCTACTCAGATACCCTTGGTCGTCCCACACTTTTACCTTTACAGAGGCAACCGGTCGTTGCGAACTGATTTATGCCATCGACAGATGTTGGTGACATTGGAGGGATTACCTACAAAACACACGTTGAACTGTCACAACTGGTTTACAACTCTAAAACGGCAAAACACAGAACGATTTCTGTGAGGAGTTGCCATATTTATTATTATTGTTATTAATTATTATTATTATTATTATTATTATTATTATATAATTTTATTATTATTATTATTATTGTTAATATAATAATAATAATAATTTATTTATTCTGTATATAAATAAATAAATAAATAATGATAATAATAATAATTATCATATTTATTGTTGCCATAGAAACAAAAATGAAAGTTATCCGTTTACTCGCATAACTAAAACTATCTTCTTTCTAGTTTCATTTCAGTCTTCACACAACTTTGTACGCCTCATCTGAGTTTAAATACAGTGGAGGAAATTGGTATAAAGCCACTTGTTAAAAGGGTTAACACAAGTTTATTTACTCTTTCTTTGGCATTTTTCTATATTAACTTAGGAGGTGATTGAGTATAAAACACACACAAATAATGTCAAAATTAATTATCCATTTCCGTCCAAAAAAGTACATGAAAACTAAAACCACTCTCACGTATGGGTGGAAATTAATATAAAGGCACTTTGTGTATTTCACAGATTAAACAAAAAAGACTGAGCGCAAAGTTTACAACAAAGTTCTAAAATTTAGTTGAACCTCCATTGTTGTTAATTACTTGGAAGATTCTCTTTGGCATTGACTTGATGAGGGTGTTTATTTCTTCCACTGAGATTGAAGCCCATTCTTCCTGAATAATATTTTTCTGCTCAGTCACTGTCCCAAACTGCCATCCATTGCGATACACACGCCTTGCCAGGATCCCCCATAAGAACTCAATCGGGTTTAAATCAGGACTTCTTCCTGAACCACTCCTTTGATTTGGCAGACACGTGAATGGAAGCATTATCTGGCTGAAAAACTTGATCTTCGCCAAATTCCTCATATATTCGTATCAAGTGTAGGACTCCTCAGTGCAGGACTCAGAATTCTTCTTAGTGCGTATCCATGCTATTTTTAAAGCAGAATGCTGCCCAAATCATAACGCCTCCACCACCGAAGTTTATACTCATTCTAACTTGCTCTTCAGTACGGAGGTCGTTCCAGTAATACTGAAGGCCATCAGGCCCGTCCAGATTAAACTTCTTCTCATCACTGAACATTACTTTATTCTATTCTGAGGTCCAGGACGTGTGTGTTCTTCAGCAAAAGTCATTCTACCTTTCTTATGTGCATTGTTCAGAGGTAGTTTACTAAGACTTTTTTTTTTAATTTGAGGTTCTTGTCTTCTGACAGAATTTGTCTTACTCGTCTGGCTGTTACTGGCAACTACAAATCAGCCTGGATTTGAGAAGAGAACATACTCTTACCTTTTGCTTTACGTAAAATCAGACGTTTAGTGCGCTCAGACAATTTTCTTGTCCGTCCATATTTCCCGTTTTTTTCATATTGTGAGCCCAGTTTGACAAAATTATCAATGACACATCTTGAAGCCCCAATTTCGTAGTTATTTATCTATTGGAAAGGCCCATCTCCTTGAAGGCACTAACTCTAGATTTCTCTTCATTTGATAGAGGCTTTTTCACGTGGCATTGTACGCACTACTGACTTGTAACTGATGAAAGATGCTCACAGACACGTCTCCATGCAATTGCAGTGTTTTGTTTACATTCATGTCTCTGTAAGAGCCAGACGTTGACCTGGCTTTATACCGATTTCCACCCCTAGGACAGCGTTTTCTTAGATTTTACGTATTTTTTACATATATAATAAATACAAAATGAGAGGACCTGTATGAATATGTCCAAGATCATTATATGTAATTTGCATAAATATTTCAGGTTGTTTTACTAGTAAAAGTTAGTGGCTTTATACCAATTTCCTCCACTGTATTATTACTTGAAACTACTATATTATTTTATGTACACATTGTACACACTCACACACACACACACCACACACACACACACACACACACACACATATATATATATATATATATATATTATATCATCATCATCATCATCATCATCCGGTATCATGGCAGCTGCCGCCGTCTTCCGAAAACCAAATGCCATTCCTCTCTGTCCATCCACTGATCTTCCTCCATTCCTCTGATATTCATAGCTGCTTTTACCCCTTCTATCCAAGTTTTTTCGGTCTTCCTCTCTTCCTCCTTTCCATTGGAATCTATTCCATAACAATTTTAGACAATCTTTGCTCTGGCATTGTTTTGACATGGCCATACCACTGTAATCTTTTCTTTTCTATAATGTCTATGATGTCCGGCTCCTATTTGGACAAAAAAAGGCCTGATGGCCTAACGCGTAATGTTTATGATGATAAAATACTAAAATTAATAATAATAATAATAATAATAATAATAATAATAATAATAATACATTAATAATACATATCACAGAAAGTGAGGGTAAAATTTCAATGTACCTTCCGTTAAAATATATATGTAAAAATAGGAATAATGGGTTTTCTAATTCCCTTCTGCCGACGTGTTATTTAACGAGATTAGATTGTGGTAAATTGCAAGTGATAATTATATAGCATCCAGGCAAATGTCATTAGAAGTTAAATAATGATGTGGAAAAACCTTATGACAATGTAAATAATAATTTTCATTTTTAAATAAGTAAGTATAGTTCTTCCCTGAAGAGTTTGGAATAATATTTTAACAAAATATTCTCTATAAAAAAATTGTAGACTTCCACGGCAGGTGTTTTGATTCATGTATTTTATCATGAGGATGTCTACCGCAGTAGTAGACGAAACGTTGAGTGGTAATAAAACCAAACCACAGCCATTTAGCCCGAAAGACAAAATACATGAATCAAAATATTCTCTCTTCAAATGTAATTAACATTAACTAAACACTTAACAGGGCGTTTTTAATATACAGGGTGATTCATAATTTCTATTAAAAACTTCTGCGTGTTGTAAAGTGGATTTAGTATATATAGTTTTGATGATGAGGAACCCATGACCACAAAAGTACCATTTCGATGTAAAATAAGTTTGAAGTTCGAAACACATCGGGCTAATATCGTGTGTCTTGTATTTTATAGTAAGTAATACAGACTACTAGGGGTTGTACTACACCTGTCGAGTCGGAGGAATATCTTGCACAAATTCTGACGACAATACAAAAATTATTGAGCATACACTAGGTCTTATGGGGCGTGTGTATGAAAACATGCGTCGCAGGTACACTTTGTGCAACGAACAACAGGGCCGCCACGTGGAACTACACTTCTAGTACAACCCCTTAGAAGTCTTTAATACTTATCTAAAACACAAGACCATTGCGTTTCGATCTTCAAGCTTATTTTACATAAAAAATGGTACGCTTCCTGACATGAATTCCTTATCAAAACTTGATCTATTAAGTTCCCTAAACAACACCAATAAGTTAGTAATAGGAATTATGAATCACTCTGTATTATAATATCTGAGGTTTGGTAGAATCGGTCAATATTTTATATTACATCACTGTACTACTGTACATAACAGACTTTGTAAGATATTTAACCAACTTAATCAGTCAAACAACATTAACATACACATTAAGAATAGTACTTGTTATATCATAGATTAGATTCGATTATATCTAACTCACTGGCACTATCGAGCCCGTAGGTTCATGGCCGCGCGGACATAAGCTCTCCATACATCCCTATCCTGAGCTAATATTTTCAAATCATTCCCTGTATAATCTACTTCCCTCAAATCATAGTTAATGTTATTCTTCCTGCTCATTCTTGGTCTACCAACTGGCCCCTCAAATCATAGTTAATGTTATTCTCCCTGCTCATTCTTGGTCTACCAACTGACCCTTTTCCCTCTGCAAGCTTCCATGAACGTCTTTCATTCCTCATTCGTGCCACATGTCCTGCCCATCGCAGTCTTAACTGTTCTTATTATATCTGCTTCCTTCCTATATAGACCATGCAGTTCATTGTTATGTAGTGTTCTCCATTAACCTGCCTGTTCATCTCTCTTTGGTCCAAAAATTTTCCTATGAACTTTATTCTCAAATACTCCTTTCCTACCTTAAAGTAAGAGTAGGCCCTATATGTTTCGCATCCATATAACTGGGAGAATAACAGTTTTATCTATTTTCAGTTTAACGTTTTCTGAAAGGAGTTGGGACGTCAAGAGTCTCTGTAATTCATAATAACATGCATTTCCAGAATTGAACCTATGTTTAATCCCTCTGTGCATCTCATTCCTATTTGTGATTATTGTTCCTTAGTATTTGAATTCAGCCACTTCCTCAAAATTTCCCTCATCTGTCATCAGCCGTCCATTTCCATTGTATAATGCGTTTCTATGTGTGACCATATATTTCGTTTTATTGATATTTACTTCCAGAAATTCGATTATTATTCTTAATAATATGAATGTAAATATTGCCTGCCAAAATCTCGAGGTAATATTTTACACGTGTCACGCCTTTTATCTCCTTTGCCAATCTACTCTTGTGCAAATATAATTTATTATTAAGAAATGAATATAAACAATCCCTATTCTTCTCTATTTTTATTATATTTCTGTATTAATTTTTTTGAGAATTAATATCCACTTAGGTCTATTTACATTTATCTGATGATGGTTTATATCGTAAAAACATCTTCCCGTCTCCAATATATTATTTGTTATATATAGAATATAAATTTCTTATCTTCCTATTATTCCATTTTACATCCTATAATTCTACTTTCCCTCATTGTTGTTTGATATCTTGAATCCAAATAGCAGTTGTCTTCCTCTCTTCATCCTCTCTAGCGGCAGCCATTCCAATACCTTCTTTTGTAGTCGATAATCAGTTATCCTTTAGAAGTGGCCAAACATTACAACTATTGATATTTGTAAGTTCATAATTTAACTAACTAACTAACTAACTAAATAACTCACTGGCACTATCAATCCCGTATGTTCATGGCCGAGTGGCACATAAGCTTTCCATAAATCACTATCCTGGAACTAATGTGCTTTCGAAAATCCACACCCCCTAGCTAACATACTTCCCTCAGATTCATGATTGTTATTCTCCATCTACAGTCTTGGCCCACCTACTTCTGGTTTTCCTACAAGAAGTTTCTATGCATCTCTTTCCTTTCCTCATTAGTAACAGGTGTCTTGTCACTCGCAGTCTAGGAGACTTCAACTGTTCTTCTTATATCTGTTGTATCCCATAAAGATTAATGTAGCTCACTGTTAAGTAGTTCACTGTATTCGCCATGACTTGTTCGTCTCTCCTTTGGTCCAAGAATTTCTCCTCCCTCATCGTAAAAGACCATGTATAACATCCATATGTATACTTATATTACATATATATTAATATATACACAAACTCGTGGTCACGTTGTTTGTCCGCGATGAATTCCTAAACTACTGAACCGCTTTTACTACAATTTTGCACACTGTGTGCAGTGAACCCCCCAACTTGAAATTAGGGAAGTTTATATCTAACAATTCGATCAGTCGCACTATTTGTTATTGCAAATTATTTGTTTAATATTTTAAAAAGAGTTATAATTATACGGTGAGTTCCATTACGGTTCTAACAGATAGCGTGTTTGTAAGGTAATTGGTTTATTATAAAACCAAAGAGAGATCCAGATGGAGGTGCTTTACGTTACAATCGCCTTGAATTTCATGTGAATAATAAATGTTGATTATTTCATGATTTATGGGCGTGCAGTGTTTATTTCCCCTATTTTCAAAGATTATTAATTTCGTGTTGTAAGTATTAGTTTTAAGTAATCTGGCTGAAAGACGGTAGGTAATGAAAGTAGCCAGCGCAGAAATATGTGTTGCATAACCAGTTGAGAACACGGACTACAAATTTATTATAACTTGACATGTATTCTGTAGTAAAATATGTGGGAACTATTGTTGTATCAATCTTCGTAATTATTTAAAATGTTATTTTGTTTCTTCTGTAACACTTAGCAAAATGTAGATACGAGGTTTTCATAGTTCACCATCGATATATGTAAATATAACAGTTTTATATAGGATACCTATATTCAGTTTAATGCTTTTCAGAGAAGTTGGGACGTCAAGAGTCGCTGTAATCCATAATATCATACGTTTCCAGAAATTAACCTAAGTTTAATTTATGTTTATCAATTCTGTTAGTTAATCAATTGAGTTGGTGTTTACTTGATGAAAATCCATATATATATATATATATATATATATATATAATTAAATAAAATAAACTTAGTTTTATTTTTATTTAATTAATTCTGTTAGTAATTATTGTTTCTAGGTATTTGAATTCCGCCACTTCTTCAAATCGTGCCTCATTTTTCATTAAATGTCAATTTCCATTATGCAACGTATTAAATGAGTGACTACATATTTAGTTTTGTTGGTGTTTACATCCAGCCCCGATTTCTTTGTGTTACTCAATAGAGAGCGTTAGTGTTGGCTTCTTGTAATAAATAATAATAATAATAATAATAATAATAATAATAATAATAATAATAATAATAATAATAATAATAAATGGCACAAAGAGTAGGGTGCGTGTAGGCAAACAGGTTTCGGATACTTTTTAAATCCACAATGGGTTGAAGCAAGGACATGCATTATCTCGTATACTATTTAATTTTGTACTAGAGCATGCATTAAATCTTTAGAGGATGATGAAGGCCTACAACTCAATGATATTAATAAGCTGTTAGTTTATGCTGATGGTGTAGTACTATTGGGTGATAGCGTGGAATACTAAAGGCCAACGCGCACACACTTAGTGAGTAACACTTAGAAATTGAGATTGGAAGTAAATATCAATAAAGCAATATATATATTCACACATAAAAATACATTATATAATGGAAATGGACAGATAATGACAAATGAGGGAAATTTTGAGGAAGTGGCTGAATTCAAATACCTAGGAACAATAAAACAAACAGGAATGAGATGCACAAAAAATTAAACATAGGGTTTATTCTGGAAATGCGTGCTATTATGCGTTACAGAGGCTCTTGACATCCCAACTCCTTTCAAAAAACGTTAAACTGAAAATATATAGAACGGTTATTCTACCATTTAGCCTATATTATATGGATGCGAAACATGAATTCTTACTTTAAGGGAGAAAAGGAGTTTACGGGTATTTGAGAATAAAGTTCTTAGGAAAATTTCTGGACCAAAGAGAGATGATCTGACAAGTGAATGGAGAAGACTACATAACATTGAGCTGCGTGGTCTTTATAGAAGCCAGATATAATAAAACAGTTAAGACTCGTATACTGCGGTGGGCAGGACATGTGGCAAGAATGGGGAATGAAAGGCGTGCCCGGAAGCTTCTTGTAGGAAAACCAAAAGGAAAAGGTCCAGTTGGTAGACCAAGAATGAGGTGGGAGAATAACATTAACTAAGATTTGAGCGAGGTAGATTATACAGGGGATGATTGGAAAACATTAGCTAAGGATAGGTATTTATGGAGAGCTTATGTCCGCGCGGCCATGAACATATGGGTTCGATAGTGTCAATGAGTTAGTTAATAATAATAATAATAATAATAATAATAATAATAATAATAATAATAATAATAACACAAAGAAACAAAAATAAATAAATGCGTTCTATGATAATATTAAAGTTGTAAATAGCAATTTGCATACTTCTACACATTAATTTTAGATACAGATCTACTGATATTAGAGTAAATTCCAAGTTTTCATGGACGACAGCTCATATTTCAATTTTACTTATAGAACGATTACACTCTCTTGTCAAGTAAGTTGTAATCATTTTATGCATTGAAGGCCATCTTCACAAATTATCCGAAATGTCACGTTTACTATAAAAGTCAGCGCTTGTATTTCAACGACCTAGTACACAGCTTAGAGGTTGTATTGAGTAACTTAACAAAATCCACTACATTTTTACAACTATTCAGAGGTGCGTAATGATCATTCAATGCCAAGTCCTAAGTATTAATAACACAATATCATTTACATGTCGCAATTATAATTTTGCAATTACATGCGGAATGAAAATGTACTTAGATAAATAACGAGCTCCCTTGAAAAATGATATATCCAGCTATTTCTTGGAAGGTTATTTTATGTGCTAAACTGAATCCAGTATTCACTGTTATTTAATTAAAACTGCCCCAAACTTACTCACTACGTTTTTGACATAGAGCTTCTAAGTATGTTATGACATTTAAAACTCGATTGAGCTGGGGTTTGAAATCTGATACGAATATCGCATATAAATTATTGTTTTTAATCTTTTCAATACAGAGAACAAACGAGGAAAAATAAATATGAATATAGGGCTATTCAAATTACAAATTTTCGCTTGAATGTTTAGAAGGATAATAATTAAATTAATATTTTATGAATAAAATCAGTATTATTCAAACATACTTTAAGTATAGAGTGGAGAACCCAGTAGCGTAAATTGGTTAAGGTAATACGCTTCAAACCGAAGATCGGGGTTCAAATCCCGGTGGTGTCAGGATTCCTAAACTGGCCTTAACCCTCTATAACCGACTCAGTCTTTAAGGGAAATGAGTATCAGACAACTGTACTGGCTGTCACGCAGCGATGACAATCTATTTAGGAAGTATGATTATCTAGGAAGTATGATTAGAGTTTTAATCTCCAACTACCCCAAAGGTCTCCTTAGACTCCTAGTGGGATCATTTTCTTTTTCAAGTATAGAAAATCGGTTTATCAGTACGTTAGAATTATTCCGAATATTCAAGAATATTTAGGAATTTATTCACTAAAATTGAGAAACATGGACATTAAGATCGATTATATGGATTGTGAACAATAATTCGTTATTTTGGGTGCTATTTTGTTTCCAATAATAATTCATGTGCTCTCATCATTATATGCCAGCATAGAGATCAATATTTTGCTTCTGCAATGAAATGTCCTAATAATAGATTCATTCTTTATAGAATTATGTGAAAACACAGTACACTATATAAACCTATATTTTTAAGAAAAAATAGGAACTGGCACAGTAATAAAATTACAGTATAATTTGTGCTGCAGTTTGAATGTTTCTAGTAATTGTTTCTAAAATACAAACACAGATACAATTGTACTTTAAATTTGGTATTTTACATTTTCAGATAAATATCATGGCTATATTTCCGCTGTGCTTTTTTATAGCAATCAGTGCTATCTTTTTAATCAGCTTTAAAGCCAGTACAATCTCAGGTAAGTTTTAATATTTAGAATGTACAACACTTCCTTAAGTATTGAATAAAATTATTCAACTTTATATTACGTTTTTTCTTCCAATTTGCACAATACAATTTACTATCATCATCATCACCATCATCATCCAGGGATTAAGCCTGTTGGCTCGTTCCGGTTTCATGAAAGCTAGAATTGTTAAAATTGTTCAGACCATCTTCTGTGTGGGCGACCAACATTTCAGGCTTAATTTTATTCTGTAATATTATAGCTTCAGTTGTTTAAAAGGAATATCGGTACAGTTATGTTGTAGGATATAAATATTTTTTGCCAGCAGTAAAATACTGTAGCTTGTAATGAATTGTACAAATTCCAATCATGAATTTATGTTTAATCTGGATCCATGTATCACTGTATTAATTTTAATTAAATAGTCTATAAAGAATACAATCTTCAAACGTTTAGGAAAGCATTAAATGTTATACTCTTAATAACACATTCACACTCTTTTTGTGATTACAAGCAATTCAATGCATCACAACTAGTGAATTTTAGTTCTGAGATTTAATATAACTATTGTCTTATAAACAATATTTTATTAAAACTTTAAAGAACAGTGTTTGGAATATTTATACAATGCATATTTTTCATTTTTTCAGATCAGTGATGGATCTCCAC
Organism: Diploptera punctata; assembly: GCA_030220185.1. Lineage (NCBI taxonomy): Eukaryota > Metazoa > Arthropoda > Insecta > Blattodea > Blaberidae > Diploptera > Diploptera punctata. The sequence goes on from JASPKZ010003435.1 coordinate 267,377, forward strand.
CCGGTAAGTATTAATACCTTCATGTAAACATACACGAAGGGTGTTTTAAATTCTGCTTGTGAAAAATATAAGTAAGTTTATTGCTTAAGTAATTTTTTGCAGAATTTTATTAAGTAGCTAAAATATGTTAATATTCTATATAATTATTTTAAATAACTAATTTTAATACTAATAAAATTCATATCAAATTCAGTTGAGTGAATAGTCATGAGATAAAAACTTTAAATATGCACATTTTTAGCAACTGTGTTAAAATATTATAATTAAAATATTATCTGGAGGCCTTTCGGAAGTTAACTACCATCATCAGCAGGGTACGTATCTGCTACTAATTGTTGTTGGTTAAGATGTTTTAGACTCGACGTGTCTTCAGTAGCAACTAGTAGCAGATACACACCCTGCTGATGATGGAAGTTAACTTCCGAAAGACCTCCAGATAATATTTTAAATATAATATCTTAACACAGTTGAGGATGATGGCACCTGTTAAAAAGGTACATATCTTAAGATTTTATCTCATAACTAATTTTAATATTTAAAAACACTTTACTGCTGATACTTTCTATTCTTTAACAAATAAATTACATAGGCCTATCACAGAAAAATATGAAATATGTTCTCCATTCTTTATTACAAGATGTGACAAAAATACTAAGAAAAACTGCAGACATGAAATCTCCATATTTTATGTGAAACGACTTTCAAATGCTTCCTTTCTAAACGACGAAGATGGTAGAGGATAGTAGAAAAAAATTAAATAAAACATTTTGTATTTCACGATTTGCTGAATTTTATAATATGTTCGAAGTTGTTAATATTCTGAAACATTTAGTAAATTGATCCATTTTTATAAATCAAAAACGTTAAGTAAATGTTTAATATATTTAACACAGAAAACAAACATTTGCGGATCTATGTCATTATAAACATTTTTTTCCATCTCGACGTATTAGGATTCCATATCTAATCTTTTGGCTTCTTCCTACGGTATATCCTGCATAGAGATGATTCAAAAGTGCTGTGACTACGCTCAGTATTTTGGTCGAAATGGCTAACAAATACTTTTGAAGTGAAGATCCATGTCCAAAAATGTATGGTTTGGATGTTGCGACGCGTCTATATTTATTTAGGTTTTTTAGCATAATATCAAGGATATCGTATAGGCCTACGTAAAGCTTGTAACATCAGAGGATGATCATGTCGCAAGTTAGGACACAACAACACCGAAGCGTAATCAAGACTTAGTTCGACTGTTAGATCCATTTTATGTAAATAATGTTCTTATTGGTCCAGCGAAGGTTATTGACAAAACTCGAAACAAACTCCTATCGCATATAGTTGTTTTTTACCATTCTATTTAGTACAAAATCTGTATTTCTGGAAGAAAAATATTATTTTGTTTTCCTATAAACACACTAAACATTTCGATGTTCTAGTTATTCATTTTGCAAATGATTGTCATCGATTATAGAAATGATTTCCATAGCCATATTCAGAGATCACTATAATAAAAGTAATTTAATTAGGAATCTTTCATTGAAACTATTTTATACACTTTGCAACAGAATAATAATGTATTAAACCGCACAATGTAATTGTTAGAGATTATATGAAAACAAAACAATGTAATATTAAATAACTAACTAATTAACTGGCACTATCGAACTAGTAGGTTCATGGCCGCGTAGACATAAGCTCCCCATGCATCCCTATCCTAAGCTAATGTTTTGCAATAATTCCCTGTAACTCAAATAATTGTTAATGTTATTCTCCTATCCCATGCTTGGTCTACCAACTGAGAGTTTTCCCTCTGTTTTTCCTAGAAGAAGCTTCCATGCACCTCTTTAAATTCCCATTCCTGTCAAATTTCCTGCCTATCGCAGTCTACGAGACTTACCTCAACGGTTTTAACAATGAATGTTATTAGTATTGATATAAATATACCATATTAAACAAGTTTTACTATATTATTTAAAGCTATCTTCCAATAGAAATCATGTTCTTTCTACTTACATTTGAAAATTCTCCGTTTAGTTGTTGAGCCACCAGCCGGTTATATACACCTTCCTAAATACGGGTACTACAAGTATCATCCCCAGAAAGTCACCTGGCTCCTTGCATACTCTGTCTGCGTTTCGGAAGGTTCCCGACTTGTGGTTCTAAATTCTGAAGGCGAAGCTAAGAGTATAGCAGCAAAATGGAACCTGCCAGACTCTTGGGCTTGGATTGGAATCCATGATTTATTCGAAGAAGGCGTATATGTCACCATTACAGTAAGTAGAATGTCTATTACATTCATTGTATATAGAGTATATATATGAAAATCATATTACGTAAACAGAAATTTCATTCTAGCACAAAATAGAGGCATGAATATTATTGAAAATAAATGTATTATATTTTGATGATATACTTATTGATATATATTGAATATACTGTTTACAATTATTGGAATATATGTTTATTTCATTACTGAGAAGTCATATCAAATTCTTCAATTTTTTGGATTTATTTACTTGTCAATTGTTGTCTTGTATTTTAATTTGCATCTTAAATAACAGACAACCGGTATACGATACTCTTATCCTCTGCTCTATTAAACACGCACCTAGAGAATTTGGAACACATCCTCCTTAACTTAGCAGTTTGTAGCAAAAATCTGTACATTTTTAAGGATAACTAAAAATAAATGATCAAGTTATCAAAGTATATTTTTAACAGTTGGGATACAATTTACATTTCTCAGTTGACAGTGCTGATGTGGTTTGATTGATTTTAACTACCAGTTTAGTAACTACTTTAGTAACAAATATTATTTCAAATGACTCACAATTTCATAACTTATTTTGTGTTCATGTAATTATTAAGATTTAGACCTACTTAGCATATATTCTAGATATATAACTTTCATTAATATTTAATATAGAAATATTTCTAATTAATTCAGTATTATATAATGACAACGTTGTTGTGAGCATATTTTAGGGTTTGCGTTTATCATTATCTGTTACGTACGGTAGATGTTAATATATATTATTCATCTAAACGTGCAGAGAAAAATTCGCAGGGGCTTCCCTTCAAGTCAACCAGTGAAAAAATTACATAAAATAAAAATACATAAGATCATGATGATATAGGATAATTAATTACAAGAAAACCCCTCAGGGGTCCTCATCTAGGGGATATGTGGATGGCGACCACACGGTGCCCAAGCTGAGCAAAACATTTCTTCCACTTACTTGTGTTTTGCTCCTTACTTTTAACTTTACTATCTAACCTCTCTTGGTTAACTCTTGTTCTTTCGACCCCGACGCTATTAGGGCATCCGAGGGCTAGGGAGTCTTTCCTTTCTTCCATTTCTTTTTTCCTTTATTTTCTTTTCTTCTCCAGAAAGCCTCACCAGAGGCTATAAGATGGCAGCCCCATCACTGGTCTTGCCTTCCTTTGGCCAGAAACCAATCGAAGGGACTATTATTATGCTTTAAAGTCTTATACGAGAATTTTCCGGACGCTGGAGGGATCATAACAGGCCTTGGCCTAATACTTGGAAGGAAGAAGAAGAAGAAGAATTACAAGTAAATGTTTTTGCAAATAAAACTAAAATTAAAGTGTCTCATGTGAATATTATTAGATAAGTGAAGAATCTAAACCGTCAATTAATCTTAAATATATTTATATTTATTTTAAAGGAAGCCAAAATCTCTTGTGGTATTTGCAGATTGCAGCGGTAGCTAGGGCGGAGTTAGAATTATGGGAGGTTTTGTGTTGTAGAATGTACTATCTTCATAGATGTCAATATGATATTTCAAATTATGAAAAATTACTATTTATATACTGTACTGTTTTAAGTATAACCTATAAGTTTAAATGTATAAAGACATGAAAACACATGTCTACTGCCTTAAGTTAAAATTAAATAACTCTTAGTAAACATAAGGTTATACCACGACATACAATAAAATCCAACATTATATACCGGTTATTGTTTTTGTTTAATGCCACCTCGTTGTCATTTCGACATTCTGGTATTCTCTCCTGACATGACGTTATTGTAACCCATTTCTGAGGTTGGGGCGTCTGGAAGGCGGAGTTACGCTATCCCGATGATATATTATAGGTGATGATGATGGCAATTATGCGCCAGGAGAGGTCTCAATCTAAATCTAATGAAAATGTTAATCATTATAATGATTACCAGCTTCGAAATATCTCAACTCTTCTGAACAAAAAAGTTCACAGTACTTTTAAACTGATAACTATCATACAATTGTTAAAAGCATAATTACTTATGGAGCAGAACTTTGGCCATTAACAACAAAACAAGTAAGTATCTTTTGGCAACGGAAATGGTTTTTATACGAAGTGCAGCAAGAATTTCAAAGAGAGAAAAAAAATTAGGAACTCAGTTATAAGGGAGAAAATGAAGATTCAAGACACTATTTTAGATTATATTAAAACTCAGCAATTAAGATGGTACGGACATGTCCAGCGAATGGAAGAGGATCGACTACCAAAATCTGTTTTGGAATGGAAACCTGAGGGAAGACGGGGCAGAGGAAGACCTAAAATCTCCTGGAGTCAGGGAATATGTTTACACAAGAAGGAGAAACGTCTACAACCAGGAGATTGGATGAACCGACAAAATTGGCTATTAGGAATCGGACGATGTCAAAGACATTAATCAACCAATGATTTATATATCTACTATTTCAACATTAGCTAAGATTATAACACCCTCATGTTTTTGTTAATTATAAACAGCTAGCTTTTGAAAAGTTTAGTAAACATTAAAAATTTTCAAACAGTTAAAATGTTAACATTAAATGTTTAATTAATAATACAGGATTTATTTTATTCAGAGCTGTATGTTAACTCGTTATCTTTATAAATTATTTGAATATACGTACTTGTTTTATATATAATACTCAAACACACACCACACAAACAATCAAACAATTACAATGGAACATTGAAACATTTAGAATATTCTATGTAATTATGGAATAACGCTTTTGTGTATTAAAATTCAGTATAAGACAGGAGATTTTATATATTTGTTCATATCATGTTTAAAATTTCAAACATTTTCAGTTGATGCTTAATGATTTGCAATACGTTTAGGTTTGTCAACAAGTAAAATACACATGACAGTAACTAATCGAAAATATTTTATGAAAAAAAAACGAATAATTTATTTTGTTCCAGATCAAACTCTTAAAGAAGCAGGATACGACAAAATACAACCTGGTGAACTAAATGGAGGAACAAGTGAGAATTGTGGAGGGATGACAAAGAACGCCCTTATTATAAATCACTGGTGTCATGAGCAACTTCAATTCATTTGTGAATTCAAACAATAAGGGACAAACTTGCATTTGGTTTATAAAAAAAGAATACGAATTATGTAATTGTATTAAGAATACTATATTAAAATAAAAGTAATTATATGTCAAACCTTCGAATTATTATTTATAATTATTTGTTATGAAGCCTATATGAAAGATTGTCAGCCTTTCCATAATCCTTAAGAAAATCCTCATTTCACGTCACCAAAATTATTTTTGTCCAATGCCATCAGGTTATCATTTATGACATTTCTGGCTTTCTTCCCACGCATTGGTGTAATTTTAATCAATTTACTAGAGGACATGATGGTGATACAAGATAATGAAGCACTAGGAGAGTTCTTAATCTAAACGTAACCCGAATTCCAAATCATGAGCAACCATAGGCATAATTTCCTTTAAAAAAAATTGCTATGGTCTGACTGGAATTGGACCCGGGACCTCATGAAGCGTAGTCACAAACGCTGACCACTAAGCCGAAGAGGCTAGTAAGCCTCCAAATTTTAACTAAAATTTATTTCATTTCAATAACTCGAGAAAAAAAAAGAAACAAAGATATATATATATATATATATATATATATATAAATTTCGTGTCACGTTGTTTGTCCGCGATGGAATCCTAAAATACTGAACCGATTTTAATAAAATTTTGCACACTGTGTGCTGTTTGATCCAACTTGAGACCTACGGTTATTTATAACTAAATTTATAATCGCATTATTTTTTATTGCAAATTATTTGTTTATTATTTAACAAAGAGTTATAATTATCTGTGAGGTCCATACGATTCTAACAGATGACGCTGTAGGGTAATTGGTTTATTATTTAAAAGTGGCTGTGCTTTTTGTTGCAACCGCGAATTTCAATTGAATTACAAATATTGATTATTTCATAATATAAGTGTGTTCAGTGTTTATTTTATTTTCAATATTATTAATTTCGTGTATAAGTATTAGTTTTAAGTAATCTGGCTGAAAGACAGTAACTTAATTTAAAATTTTAACGTATACCTTAGCCACAGCAACGCGTGGCCGGGACTTCTAATATATATATATATATATATATATATATAATACATTATTATGTCAGGACATGTAATTTCCTACATTTTTAGAATAACATAATATGATAATATTCTGACAAGTTATTAGGTGAAGCACCAACACTCAGTAAGATATAATGTCTGAATGATACAAAAACTAACTAACTCACTGGAACTATCGAACCCGTAGGTTCATGGCCGCGCGGGCATAAACTCTCCATACTTCCCTATCCTGAGCTAATGTTTTCCAAACATACCCTGTAAAATCGACTTCCCTCAAATCATAGTTAATGTTATTCTCCCACCTCATTCTTGGTCTACCAACTGAGCGTTTTCCCTCTGGTTTTCCTACAAGAAGCTTCCATGCACGTCTATCATTGCCCATTCGTGCCATAAGTGATACAATACTCAACTAAATATCAAAGAGCAGTAAGTACTTTGTTTTATCACTCTAACATTCAATTGTAGAAATAAATATTTACAGTGGAAATTGTTTTGTAGTTTCATATTCTGATTCAATGTAATAAGCATGACGTTAGCAATTTGTAGGGCTGTAACAATCAGGTAACATACTGGCTAATTAATTTTTAACAGGACATGTAAATTCAGTAAATTACATCCGAGAAGAATGGAATTGTCAACAAATTGAAATGAAAATTATACCGCGATTCATTAAAGTAAAATACTGTTTGTATCTCCATAGGAAATGTCTATGTAATGTTTCAAAATTATGAAAAATTACAAATTACACACCGTGAAATAAAGATCATCATCATCATCATCATCATCATAACTCCAAGGATTAGGCAATTGCCCGTTCCGACTTCATAATGCATCAGCCCAACGTCTTCTAGTTCTTCCAACATCACGTCTTCCTCTTGCTTGATAATTTCTTGCTAACGATGGATATCTCTCCTTACTCATTCCATCCATATGATCAATCCATTCTGTCTGTAATTCGTGACCTTATCCAATAAAGATGTCTATTATAATTCCGTAATAAAATTTAAATTCGTTGACACGGAATTGAATGGTTTAAAAATAGTTATTGGGCTATTCCGAACATGGCATAAGCTTCCTTCATTCAATTTTATTGATTTTCCTTCTTTTTGAAAACCAGGGCAAAGCCTCAAAAGTCATCGTGATGTTCAAAGTGTTTGAAGAAGTATATATCTCTCTTCATGAAGAAACGTTATTTACCACTTACAAACGTTTTACTTTCTCAAATATTTCATTCATTAGGGATATAACAAGTATTACCTTTTCTAAAAAAAACATGCAAAAAAGTTCAGTAATAGACATCGCTAGGTTATAACTAGAGGATATATATATATATATATATATATATTATTGTTTTCATGTTAATTGTTTCTTAAGAATCTCTTCTGCAACCTACTATTTATACATATTGTTTACGATTTTTCAATAATATGATGATATGTATGCCACTCATTAATATAAACACCTTATTTTAACTATAAAACTTTTAAATCACTCTCCTGAAGAATTAAAAAAAGGTTCAGATAGAATACTTGAGGTTTTTTTACTAGTTTCCACGCCTATCTTTTATACCCAGTTCGTGGCTTATCCTATGCGAGTCTAACTGTTCTTATTACATCTGGTACCCATAATGATCATGTAGCTTACAGTTGTGCAGTCTTCTCCACTCAACCCTCATTTCATCTCTCTCTGTTGTCCAACAATTTTTCCTAAGAAGTTTATTTTAATTAAATATTGGGTAATTGTTTTTTGCATCTTTAATTTAACAGGCAATGAATCACATCCTCATAACAACTGGAAGAAAAACTATATCGTATATATTTTAGTTGATATTACTTCGAGAGAAGTTGGAACGACAAAGATTGATGAAGTCTACAAGGGATTTAATTATATTTTTTTATTTAATACCTATATTTTCTGTTCATCTATGACTTCCTAAGACCCATGTTGAGGCTTCTTCCCTGTCTCGTAATTTTTGGCGTTTTATATTGTTTCTTAAAACATACCGTCATAATAGCACGCGTTACCACAGATAAGCCGATGTTTAATTCCTCCAGAAATCTACATGCACAGACACACACACACATGTATATCATCATGAATAAACCCGTTTTAGGTTATATGACCTATGACGGTAAACCTAACGAAGATGTCTTGATTTTTCCTCCCATGTTTTAGTCTTTCTTGGTCCTTATGTCCAGTTGGAGTATATATATATATATATATATATATATATATATATATATATATATATATATATATCATTCATAATATTGAATTCATTGTATGCGAACCTAGACAGTTGATGGCTTCTTCAAGCTCATTTAACCATGTAAATAATTCCGTTGAACAAAGTTAAATTGTTTAAATACATTTTCAGTTGTTAAGTATGTACAAATTCATCATCATCATCTGCATTCATGGATTAGGTCTGTAGACCCGTTCCGACTTCAGCCTTTCTCTTTCTCGGTCTGCCTACATCTCGGGTGCTTAAAGGTTTGTTTTTTGTTATTTGTTTTGGATACCCTTGAAAGAGGTAGTACAACCCAGGGAGTAGGCGCCCCTGCCCTTTTGTGAGCTCCAGGTCCCACTCGCCCAGTGGTTAGTACCTGGGCAGGGCCCCGTCCACAGGGTTACGTGGGGAGAAAAGTCCCCAAAGCCGTAGTGAAGGCAACTTCTCTAGGAGACGAACACTCCGAAATTCCAGTTCCCTTCCCTCCAGGAAGAGGGGTTTAGCTAGAGGCTGGTAACCTCTACTAGTAAAAAATAACTTACTCATAAACTTCAGCAGAAGAAAAGCCGGATTGATAAACCTTATGACGACCACAGCAAGAAAAAGTATAAAAAGAGTTTTGGAATACATGACCAGCTTAAAATAGCGACTTGGAATGTCAGAGGCTTGGGAAGCAAAGAATTCGAACTAACAAACGAAATGAAAAATAAAAATATAAATATATTAGCTGCCCTAGAAACGAAGAAAAAATTGAAAGGATCACAAATGATAAATGATATGATGATGTTTTAAAGTGGAGTAAGTCAGAAAGAGAGAGCGAAAGCAGGAGTGGCGATATTTGTGGATAAGAAATGGGGATCCAAAATAGACACGTATAATTGTATTGACGAAAGAATAATGACAATGCGATTTAAGCATAATAGAGGACATATGACAATTATAGCAATATATGCACCGGAGGCACGGAGAGATGAAGAAACAAAATCACTTTATACTTCTCTACAAAAGGAAATAAATAAGATAAACAAGAACGACATAATAATATTATTAGGAGACTTTAATGCTAGAGATGGGAATCAACCAGTGGAAAATGTAATTGGGATCCATGGAGAAAATGTCATAAATAAAAATGGACAAGAATTAAAACAATTCGCAATTTTTAATGATTTTAAAATAATAAATACATTTTATAAGAAAAAGATATTCACAAATACACATGGTCCGCACGAGGTTTTCGTTCACTGATAGATTATGTGTTAATCAATAAGAAAGCATTATCATTATTAACAGATACGAGAGTATTTAGAGGAAATGACATTTACTCAGATCACTATTTAGTAATCTCAAAAATAAATATATTAGCGAGATGGAAGAAAACTAAAAACAAATATAGAAATAAAGAGACCACATTCAAAGTACATTTATTACAAGATAAAAGTATACAAAATCTTTATCAGAATAGGCTAAATGAACAATTAATATTAAAACCTACTTCCGAAGAAATAAACCGAGAATGGGATAATATAAAAGTAAGCATTGATAAAGCAGGATATGAGGCATTAGGAACAAAATATAAAATATATAACAAGAAGGGTTTAAGAATATGGATTGAAGAATTAGAGAGGATAATAAAAGATAAAAAAGAAGCTTATCACAAATATTTACAGAATAGAACACCAGAATAAATTAAGAGCTGAATACAAACATAAAAGTGCAATAGCCAAAAGAGAAATAAAAAAGCAAACAAAGTCAGCGCATACCAAGAAGAATGTATAATTATAAACCAAAAGGGAGAAGAATGTTGGGAAACCATCGAAGAGATGGAAGGACCAATTCGACCTATAACGAGATAGGATCAGGCCATTGGGCTTAATCCTTGTTGTTGTTGATGATGATGATGATGAAATCAACATTAATGGAAGAAAACATAATTTTCTCTTCTCCAACAGGTTTATTAAAATATTAATGCATACTACACAAGCGTAAACGAAAAAAAAAAAGTCCTCCTTTTCAACATTAATACGATTCATGATGAAGTTCCGTTAAGGTATTATTAATACACAAAATTATGGAATATTTACCTAACAGGTCCGTTCCCTTAACGTTATTAGTTATTATTCTTTAGCGCTATCGGGACTAGTCCCATCATCAGCAGGATTCAAAACTTGTGTTTCACTGAAGATCTGGTAGAGGGAGTTACACGCACTGGGTGCGTTTTCATTTATCAGATGGTCATTGTTGTCATTTAACAAAAAGAACCACGCCGTAGCGTAGTGGTTAAGGTACTGCGCTACAAGTCGGAAGGTCTAGGGTTCAAGTCCCGGTGGGGTCAGGATTTTTAAACTGACCAAAACCTTCTGGCGGCACTATGGCCCTGGGGTCGACTCAGCCTCTAACAAAAATGAGTACCAGACTCTTGTTCTGGGGTAAAGGCGGCCGTCACGCAGGGCTGACAACCCGGCTGACATCAAGTGCCGATTGTCTAGAAAAAGTGGGAGCCTTAACCTCCTACTACCCCAAGGGCCTCCCGAGGCCTGTTGTGGGATTACGTTAATTTACTTTACCATCCGATAAATGAAAACGCACACAATTTTAACAACAACCACCATCTGATAAATGAAAACGCACCCAATACGTGTAACCCCCTCTACCAGATCTTCAGTGAAACATCAGTTTTGAATCCTGCTGATGATGGGACTAGTCCCAAAAACGCTACAGATAAATAACTAATAAAGTCGGGGAGACAGATCTTTTAGCTAAGTATTTCATAATTTTATTTATTACTTTTCAGTTCGCCTTTTGTTGAAAAATATACGTAAGGTGCAGTGAAGGTTTCTATAATAATACTTCAGTCCATGCGTTACTTAACGAGATTAGATTGTGGGAAATTGTAAGTGATAATAATTATTATTATATTCCATCTACTCAAATGACATTAGAAGAAATAATTATGTGGAAAAACCTCATGGCAAATGTGCTTAAAATAAATCATTTAATTTTTGACACAAGAAACTATAATTCTTCACTCATTATCACGTGTCAGGAATAAAATTTCATAGCATACTTTCTCAACATGTAATTAATATTAATGCTTAATTTTAGCTAAGGCTCTACTGGACGTTTTAAATTATTATGGTCTAATATCTGAAGAATGACAGACTGTCAGCATTTTATATCATATTTTTGTAGTCGATAAAAAACGTTCTAAGATAAATTTATCTACTTTGTGCAAAGTTAAACTTTACAACATTTACATGAGAATTACAAGGGTCCACTTTATTGTACTCAAATGTTACAAAGTAAACATAATATCGTAATGACATCGAATAATTACCACCTAATTACAGTTATACAATGTATGACTAGGGCTACGATTTTTATGTAATAAAATATAAGATTGTAATACGGATGATATATATTATTCAACTGTATGTGTGTGAAACCAAAACAAAAGACAGTCAGAAGTCTAACTTTTCATTATACTATTGAATTGTTTGTGTGTGAAACCAAAACAAAAGACAGTCAGAAATCTAAACTTTTCATTATACTATTCAACTGTTTGTGTGTGAAACAAAAAATAAAAGATACTCATAAGTCTAACTTCTCATTGAGTGCGTTGCAATCTTAACTTACAGTACGTAAAATTCCTAGCTCTAGTTATCACTAAAGATGAAACCGCTCCTTCCTATGACGCAAAGTTAACTAAACTTCAACCAAACAGCACAGATCACTCTGAACATCAGTCAGATGTAAACAAGAGCAATATTCAAAGTTACAGACGAAGTATACTTCGATGTAGCATTAAAGTTACGCACTGACTGTTCGGAATATTTGGGGAGGAATATAACTAAAGTAAAGAGGTTATTCTGAACTATTGTTTTAACAAGATGATACAGAAAACTATTCTAACCCCCTCCTTTCCTCTGACGTCATATAGAATGAGCGCATCAACCTTATGCTGATATCATGTTTACAAAGGAATTTTTCCATCTCTAATTATCACATCTTCCTGTGATCTATATTCTACACTCTTATTATTTTCCTTCAAATCCCTATATCTTCTCGTCCAAGTCTAGTAAACAGTTTTCATCCATCGCTTTCTTTATGTCCTGCAACAAAATGTTTTTTTTTGGTCTACCTCTTCTTTCTGGTGGAATCAAATCCAAACCTCTTCTTGGTAATCTTACATCCTCAATTCGTTTTACATCACCTTACTATTGACATTATCTGTATTTTACAAAAATATAATTGAACTTTCGTTATTTCTTTATCCATATATTACCTAATCACCTCATTTCTTATTGTGTCCATTTTAGAATGTCTGATTGAATGTTATAACAAATTCATTTCCAGTATTAACTTACCGACTCTAATTTTATTGTTCAAATGTTTCTCTTACATATCTTTTAATGAATAGATCAGCTAAACAAGCGATGTTTACAGGCAGGTTTCCTCTTTCCATATCTGTCAAATTTGTTGCCAAACTGCACTTCCGATATTATAATTGAATTACTAATTGCTAGAAGGCCTTTCTCCAATACAAATAACAGTGGTCAACATGATTTTTGTCTCATAAGTACCAATAGTTGTACTTAATGCAGTTTTTTTATCGTGTTTTCAAATATGTATTCGGAATTTCTCCATCACCCACAGTTTTTTATTTCAATTTCAATTAATGGATGTAAATAATATTTTTTTAATAAACCTACATTTCTACCCGGAGAATCTTGGCGCAGTGAGCGATGTGCACGGGGAACACTTTCATCAGGAGATTTCAGCTATGGAAAAGAGATATCAAGGCAAATGGAATCCTAATATGCTGGCCGATTATTGTTGGACCGTCAAGAGGGATGCTCCACAGGCGAAATATAGCAGAAAATAGTCAATTGTTACTCTCTAGGTGAGCTCGAATGTTCGAATATTGTGTAGTTACGAATGTGGAAAATATTAAAGTGTTTGAAATTATAAATGCGTGTTCTCTCGGAAACCTTGCATTATGGAGAAAAAACCGATATCATATTTGAATTCAGGAGAACAAATACTACCAGAATCGTTTCAGAGACAAAAAAAAAGTTCGTTCTTTGTTGCTCAATGTTATCAACATTTGCCTATTTTTCCGAATAATATTCATCTTAAGCTTCAAAAACACTTTTCGATGCTTTGTAATCCTAATATAAAAGATAGCTCAATTATTTTAATACAATAATTGAAAATGGAATGTCATCATCATCATTATCCAATCAACTATTATTTAGCCTAGTGGCCTGTTAGTGTCTCCAGATCTTGTAGAATATCTCTTCCCCTGGGATAAGTAGTAAAGCATTTCTCGGGATATTCTTATAGGGTACATTATTTTCACATGCTGAGGACAGTCTTATCTATATTGCTGTAGTTATAGAACGAGCATTATTCTATTTAAAACTCTATTAGTACCGTAATGTTAGTGTTTTATTGATGTATTTCAACAGCTCAGTATTAAGTCTATCTTCACCAGGTACATTATTGTTTGCATTCTTTCAGAGTAATAACTGATTCCTCGAAAATGGTACGTAAAATGAATATATAACTAACTATGTCTCTTTTCCATTCCCCGTTCGAGCCACCTGACCTGCCCGTAGCAGAAGACTTAACTGTTCTAACTTTCCAAAAGGATCATGTAGCTCACTTTTACAAGATTATGTATAAAATGTATTTTACATATATAAGTTATCTCTTAATACTTTCTTCAGTTTGATAATTTCCTTATATAAAATATATAAACAGCTTGTTAATGACAAAAATTATAATTATAAAATTAAGACTCTAATAATGATAGTAATAATAACAATAACACTAATAATAATAATAATAATAATAATAATAATAAACTACTAACAATAATACCATTAATGAGTATAGCAATAATAATAACAATCATAACTACAATAACAATAACAGTAATAGTACTAAACAAACTGGACAGAAGACTTAGAAAGGATGACTGAGAACAGAATACCAAAAGCAGCACAGAAATATTCACCAAGAAGAAGAAGTAGTTTGGGAAGTCAAAAGAATATATGGAAATGCAGCAATTTGGAGTCGGAATAGGCTAGCAAATCGCCTAAACCGTGTCGAAGAACTAATAATGAAAATAATATTCATGGGGATTTCTGTAATTTACAATTTGTTAAAACTTTCATTGCGCATTAGAAATAAAAAAAATATTAGCCTTTTTCAATATTAATGATTAAATAAAAGTATATGCTATAAGATATTATTAAAGTAGCAAGCACAATTTTCATAGCTCAAGACATTAATTTTAGATCTACTGATACTATAGAGCAGGTTTTCAAAAACTACAGCCCATATTTCAATTCTACTTAAAAACGATAACACTCCTTTTATCAAATAAGTTATAATTAGTGAGTGCATTGAAGGCCATCTTCAGAAATTAACCATAATGTCATGTTTACTATAAAAGTCCAAGCTTATATTTCAACGGCCTAGTACACAGCTCCGAAGTTCATTCAGTTAATTTACATTATATTACACTACATTTCTACAACTATTCATAGGTGCGTAACCATCATATTACTGCCAAGTCCTAAGTATTAATACACAATCATATTTACATGTCCCAGTAACACGATGTGACGTATTTGGAAAAGAAAACATTAATGAACAATTGACTATGTTAGGTCAAAGAAATTGATATAACCATCAATCATTCAGTAAAGAAGAATTGAGGAGTACAGTGATAAAGGGAGCTATGCCACTCTGAGAGGAAATGGAAATAAAGTTCGATTTATAAAGCATTGTATTACGATATTATTTGCAAAATAAAAGGGTATTTTTTTCTTCTTTAACTTACTGTTATGTAAACTATGTAAAAGGAAAAATATACATTTTAATATAAATAGCACTGGCTATTTCGATTTCTTCTCAAAATGACATAGCTCCGTCTCTCACTAGACCCCTCTATTATTAGAGATAATTAAAGTGGGTTAATTCATCACTTATTTTAGTGAACTGCTCCAACTTACTAAGTACAGTAGTTGGCTTAGTGTTATGTACATTGTATCATTTATTACTTGATAAGCATGGCTGCATAATAGTGTAGCTTCTGAGACGATATCCTATAAAAATCATTATTTGATCGCGATCAATACACAGAACACATGGGGTGATAATTGCATGAATATATTATATTCAAATAGAAACCCCAGGTACGTCACTTTTTTCTTGAAACCCAGAAAACGTACTTTTAGTTGTACAACATCCACACTTCCTTATCTGCATGCCAAACATTGGAGATAAATAAATCCATGAGTAATCTATATTATTTACAGTTTCACACTTACAAAAGTATAGTGCTCTCGATAGAGAATCTAATGACATCTCAAACTCAATTTTGACAAAAAAAGTGACAAATGGTTCATCCCCTGTACCGTTCATTTAAATGAAGTTAATTAAAATATTTAAACATTGGAATTTTAAAAACAAAAAAGTGATTATGGTATATTATTTATTATAATTGTATTAAAATGTTAAAATTAATCAGAATATCGCAAGCAGAATCGAGATTTTAAACATTAAAATTCACTAATTAGAGATTAAGGTAGGTGATATACATTGTCCAGAATAATTAGTCATAAATATTATTTTGAATGCTATTTTGTCTCCGATAATTCAACTGCTCTCATTTCACATGCAAAATGAGAGTAAAATATTAAGCTTTTGAAAAAAATACTTTACCGTCAACAAATTTATTAAATCGATGTACAAAATTATACTTTTTTCAGAAGGAAATTAAATTATTATAATGCAACGAAGTGTGAAATTTATTGAAGTATAATCTTTTTTCGAAATTATAGAACCCAACTAACACATAGCTAAAATAAAGCATTATTATTATTATTATTATTATTATTATTATTATTATTATTATTATTATTATTATTATTATTATTATTATTATTATTATTATTATATTAGTATGCAGGCTTACCCCCTACACTGAACACTCAACTTATGATAGTCAATGTGGATTTAATGTAAATAGGTCTACATTAAATCAGATTTTAGTAGGTATAAGACAGATTACATAAAATAAGTGGGAGATATGAAGGCATTGTTGATCAAGTATATGTAGACTTCAAAAATGCATAGCATCTAATTAAGAGGGAGAAGATGTATTTAACCTCCTGGAATTCGAAATTCCAGAGGGAGAAGTTTTATTTCACCTCCTGGAATTCGAAATTCCTAAAAATATATACTTATTGGAATATGTCTAAATAGCACATTAGTAAGCTTCGAATAGGCAAACAGTTTGATATATTTTGAAATTCACTTTGGATAAAAGCTAGAAAATACCATTACTTTCTATGCTATTTAGTTTTGTACTAGGCCTATAACATTTAATAACATCATCAAAATATAAAGAGGGCATAGAACTCAATGGTATTAATTATTTTTAGGTGTTCCCTGATGATGTAATATTATTATGAGATACCGATGAAACACTCAATAACAACACGCACATTCTATTAAGCAACACTAAAAGAAATTACACCAGGAAATAAATATCAAAAAAAGTAAGCATATGGACACAATATAAGTATATCATATAATAGAAATGGACACTTATAAAAATTTGGGAAATATTTACGAACATTTATATATTTAAAATAACAATAAATCATAAACATTAAGGAAATACATAAGGTAACTAAATATACGCTCAACTCTGGAAACGCATGCTATTACGCATTACAGGGAATCTTGTCATCTCAATTTCTCTAAAAAATGTTAAACTAAAACATATACTTCTAGCTATATACATAGATATTAAACGCAAGCGAATTATGGTATCTTTCTTTAACAGTGGAGAAAATACGTTAAAGAATTTGAGAATAAAATACTTAGGAAATTTTTATAGACAAAAACAAACAGATGAACAGACAGATACATTGAGAAGATTATACAACAATGAGCTACATGATCTTTATGGGAAACCACATGTAGGCCTAATAAGAAGTCCAGTCTTGTAAACTGAAATAGACAAAAACAAATAGGTCGAATGGTGAATGAAAAAGGGGCATGAAACTTTCTTGTAGAAAAAACAGAACAAAAACACCCAGTAGGTTGGTCAAGAATGAAATTGGAGAATAAAATTAGCCATTGTTTGAGGAGGGAAACTATACAGGGAACTATTGGAAAACGTAAGTTCAGCATTAAGGTGTATGGAAAACGTATGTTCTCGCGGCCATGAACCTCCATGTTCAATAGTGCCAGTGACTGAGTAAGTTAGTTACTTAATTTTAGATACAATATAACATTTTTTTATGTTAAATTCTCGCATATTATAACTTGGTGTTTGGTTTATATTTTCAGACAAATATCATGACCAAGTTTCCGCTGTGCTTTTTGATATCAATCAGCATATTTTTCATCAGCTTTAAGCCTGTAAAACCTCAGGTAAGTTTTATCATAAGTAATGCCACGAGTGATTTTCAAATTATCGATAAATTGACGACTCACGAAGCGAGGAGTGAATTTATTTAGACTATTTAAATCATGCCACAAATGCTAGTCAATGACCAATCACGTTTCAATGAATGTTTTTTACAACCAATTACAGTCGTGTTTCTCCTAGCTCTTTATCGATTTCTCTTTATCAGCTCCTGCTTTTGTGATAAAGAAAGCTCCTCCTTTTTAATGTTCTGAACAAGTCAAAGCATTATTTTTCTCCAACAAATACATTTAATATATCAAATAATGAAAAGATTCCTTGATTTTACTGAGTTGTTTACTAAAAAATAAATTAATAACCCTTAATGTTGATTATGATATATAGTTTGATGTGTTTCATTATTTCTCCACTTAGGTGCACTCTTACAATATTGCAATCTTATTTGGCAATAAATAATATGATCAAGCAGTAGTGAATGAACATAACCTCACATTTCTGATTTTTCAAACATCGCCGTTTATATTAAATATATAACTATTTTAAAATAACTATAGTTAAACAATGATTTGTGAGTAAACAGCATAATTTTATTCGTTAAATAGTCCTAACAAATGCCATTCTTGATTTACAAATTCTCTAGATAAATTCACTCCTCGGTTCGTGAGTCGTGAATTCATCGATAATTTGGAAATGAAGAATGGCATTTATTAGGACTATTTAACGAATAAAATTAAGCTGTTTATTCACAAAGCATTATTTAAATAGGCCTATAGTTATTTTAAAATGTTTATATATTTAATATAAACGGCGATGTTTATAACAAATGGGAAAATGTTATGTTCCATTAGTTCATCACTGCAACCAGATCATATTAATAGCCAAATAGAATCGCAAATTGTAAGAAAGCACCCTAGTAGAGAAAACATGAAACACATCAAACTGTATATTGATTAATTTCTGATGTCCTATGATGTAAATATGTCAAATATATTTTTCTGGAACGTTATTACCTGGGAAATAATACATGTTTTGTGGTATAATCAATTGCTACAAATGTTTTTATATTATACACCGCAAGCACTATTTGGTTACATTCGTGCTCTATATATACAATCTGGTAGCCACATGCATTGTAGGATCCTTACAACTTAATATATAAATTGTTATATTCAACTTTATTTCTTAGAGAGTCAGTTTCTGCAAAATAATGGTCTGACCTATTCAGAATGTTAAAAAGGAGGAGCTTGATTTTAAAGTGATATAATTAAATCGATAAAATCGAGGTGAAAAACGACTGTGATTGGTTGTGAATCAAAATTCATTAAAATGTGATTGGTCATTGACTCCCATTTGGGACATGAGTTAAATAGTCACTTAGAAAGCACTACTGTATAATATATATGTTCTTCATATAATTAAAAACGTCACCCCTTCTTTGATATTTTTGCAATATATATAGTAGTAGTAGTAGGACTTTATTAGACAAAAAGTAAGATATTTACAATATTATTTACAAATATGGGTCGCACGGGCAGTAAGCCGTACGTGCTGTTGACAGTCCGTTACAATAAAGTAATAATTGGTACTAGTGTAAAGAAAAATAAACAACAAAAACAGCAATAACATTACAATTACATAAAGAAAACACAAAAATATTACAATTAAGTAATAACACAATAGCATTATACACTAGAAAAACATTAACATTACAATTACATAAAGAAAACAAATTAATATTACAATTAAATAATAACACAATAGCATTATACACTAATTAATTTATATATAATTGTTAATAATTAATGGTATTGCATTTTGATAACATATATTTATTCATGAATGAGTGTTGTCCTTATTTTTCGCGTTTTGTCCAGAAATTTACCGAGGTTTATCCAATTTTCTGGATTTACCAATAACTCGTAGCATGCCAATCTTTCCCGATTTGAATTTAGAAATCTTTCCGGTAATAACTGACGTCTCCAATATTCTAAAATCATTACATTTTCCTAATATATGTATCTCATCTTCAAAGTTCCCGCTTGCAATATATATATATATATATATATATATATATATATATATATATATAGTGTGATCTTCTTTCACTAGATGCATTATTATTATGTAAAAGTAAAGTGATCGCACAACAGACCCGGAGGCCCTTGGGGTAGTACTAGTTAAATATCCGGCGTTCGCTGCTACCCCTAAATAAATTAAATAATAATGGTTAACTAAATTATACGGTATACATTGCGACGAACCAATCATGGAACCTGCTGACAATTTTTAATGTTTATTTGAGGTAAAGCCGCACTTCTACTTGTCGATTTCGCTGATTCTTTGATAATACATAGTTGGGTTTTTTCATCATCTTCTTCGAGGTATGGACCTATTGGCACGTTCCGCTCCCCGAAACACGATATGCTGCAGGCCATCCTTCTAACGTCGTTTTGATCTTCCTATATTTCTTCGACCTTGAGGTTTATTAATGAATCACCTGTTTTGATAAACAATTATTTGGCATTATTTGTACATATTCAAACCAATTACATTTATTTATGTATATTCCCTCGTTTATATTATATATTTCTAATTCATCTCTGATATCTTGACTTCTGTTTTGATCTCTTAAAGATACGCCAGTAACGGATCTCAGAAATCTCATTTATTACTTACTTACTCACTGGCACTATCGAACCCGTAGGTTCATGCCGCGCGGACATAAGCTCTCCATACATCCCTATCCTGAGCTAATGCTTTCCAATCATTCCCTGTATAATCTATTTCCTCAAATCATAGTTAATGTTGTTCTCCCACCTCATTCTTGGTCTACCAACTGGGCGTTTTCCCTCTGGCTTTCCTACAAGAAGCTTCCATGCACGTCTTTCATACCCCATACGTGCAACATGTCCTGCCCATCGCAGTCTATGAGACTTAACTGTTATTATTATATCTGGCTTCTTATAAAGACCATGTAGTTCATTGTTATGTAGTCTTCTCCATTCACCTGTCTGTTCATCTCTCTTTGGTCCAAAAATCTTCCTAAGAACTTTATTCTCAAATACTTGCAATCTCCTTTCCTCCCTTAAATTAAGAGTCCATGTTTCGCACCCATATAATATGACTGGTAGAATAATAGTTTTATATATTTTCAGCTTAACGTTTCTTGAAAGGAGTTGGGACATCAAAAGTCTCTGCAATGCATAATAGCATGCATTTCCAGAATTGAGTCTATGTTTAATTTCTTTGTGCATCTCATTCCTATTTGTGATTATAGTTCCTAGGTATTTGAATTCAGCCACTTCCTCAAAATTTCCCTCATTTGTCATTAGCTGTCCATTTCCATTATATACTGAATTTCTACGTGTGACCATATATTTAGTTTTACTGATATTTACTTCCAGTCCCAATTTCTTAGTGTACATCAATAGTGTGTGCGTGTTGGCCTTTAGTATCTCCTCGCTATCGGCCAGTAGTACTACATCATCAGCATAAACTAACAGCTTATTAATACCATTGAGTTGTAAGCCTTCCTCATTTTCTAAAGAGTTAATGGCATGCTCTAGTACAAAATAAATAGTAGAGGAGATAGTGCATCTCCTTGCTTCAACCCATTCTGGATTTCAAAAGTGTCTGAAAACTGTTTGCCTGCACGCACCCTACTCTTTGAGCCATTTAGACACATTCGTATAAGTCTAACTAACTTTTTAGGAATTCCGAACTCCAGCAGGATACTATATAACTTCTCCTTCTTAATTGAATCATATGCTTTTTTGAAGTCTACATATAGTTGATGTACAGTACCATTATATTCCCATTTCTTTTCTAAAATCTGTCTTATACTAAAAATGTGATCTGTTGTAGACCTGTTTCTTCTAAATGCACATTGATGATCTCCTAGAATGTCATCAATATAGGGAGTAAGTCTGCTTACTAATATATTTGTTAGAATTTTGTACGAAGTTGAAAGTAATGAGATGCCCCTGTAGTCGTTGCAATCAGTTTTATCTCCTTTCTTATAGATTGGTACGATAATTGATTCCTTCCATTCATCTGGAAGAACTTCTTTTTCCCAAATCATACTAAGCAACCAACGTATCTTGTCCATCAATTTTTCTCCCCCTGATTTTATCAGTTCTGCTGGGATATTTTCTCGAATAAACCTGTCCCAAAATCCAATAACCATGTGATCTAAAATTAATTAAATATCCTTACAGATCGCCGAATGTTGCAATGATCAATATAAATCCCTTTAATGTTATTGAAACTTTAGGAAAAAAGGTAATACATGAAACAGTACATCATTGTTACTTATTAATAGAAAATATTACATTCCTACACAGTAACACTTTTTGATAACGAACAATTCATGACATGTTATATTATTTATTTTAGTTCTCAGATATCGGCTATTATAATTTTTGTTTGTTAATAATAAGTTTTATTAAAACTGTAAAGCGTAGTATTTATAATTTGATACATTGTTTGTATTTCACTTTTGCAGACTGAAAACGAATCTCCACCCGGTAAGTACTGACACATTCTTGTAAAAAAACACGCACACGAAATATATTTTAAATTCTGCTTGTCAATCACCGAAGCATGTTCATAATATTTAATGTAATTTATGTAGAATTAGACTTGGCAGCTGAATCCTTACAATTATTTTAAATGAAATATTTAATAGCTTAAAAGCGCATTAGAAATTATACTTTTTTTTCTCAGATATTAAATTACTTATAAAAAACTAAATTTGTTCCGGATTTTTTTTTTTAAATTTTCAACATGTAATGAAAATACTAAGAAAAAATTGAAGTTATGGGCCCTTCACATATTATATTAATTATAGGGTCTTGAAAAGGTAGGTCTTTAAATTGCCATGATGGTAGAGTATAGGATACAAATTTAAAATAAAATATTTCTTTCATGATTTACTAAAATTTATAATATGTATGAATATTCATTGCATTACGCATTTCGAAAACATAACAAATGTATAAATTATCTTCTTCTTCTTCTTCACTTCACGGGATAGGCAAATTGCCTGTTCAAAATTATTTTAATCATCAATCAGCTGTTATAATATTAAATTACTACCTACAATTAAATATTTTTGATCGGTTTTACTGTGTCTCCGTTTCTTTTTAAATTCAATTGTGAATGTTTATTTTTAGATTCTCCTCCTGCTGGATACATAAACATACGTAACTATGGATACTACAAATTCCATGAACAAAAAGTCGACTGGCATCTTGCAAGTTTTGTTTGTCGCAGAGAAGGCGCTCGTCTTGTTGTCCTGAATTCAGAAGCTGAAGCGAATAAATTAAAAGCCAGATGGAATCTCCCAGAATCTTGGGCCTGGATTGGAATACACGATTTGTATGAAGAGGGTGTTTATGTTACTATATACAGTAAGTATGTGTTCATTATATTTACAGAATACAGAACCTACCACTAGAAGTTTATAAGTTGCTCCATAATACAGTTTTCATTACTGTTAATTTATTTACTTAATTTAATTTGCGAAAAATTATATTTATTCAAATTTCGGAATATTTTGAAGATTATTTATGAATGTATGACCCGTAAAATATCAGTACAATGAAATTTGACTGCAGAACAAAAATTATATGTTTTCGTTACAGATCAAACTCTTGAAGAAGCAGGATACAGCAAAGTACAACCTGGTGAACTAAATGGAGGAACAAGTGAGAACTGTGGAGGAATGACAAAGGACGCCCTCCTCGTAAACCACTGGTGTCATGCGCCACTTCAATTTATTTGTGAATTCAAAGAATAGGGAAAATATCTTACTCCTGTGTGTCTGTAAAGGAAAATATGAAATATACGATTTAATTCGTAATTATAATAACAAAAGTACAATTAAAATTAAAGTTATCAACTACTATAAATGTCATAAATTTATTTGCACGCAATTATATGAAATCTGCATGTTCATTCTTAATTTCTCCGTTCTCACTTTAGAGAATTAATTTCCTCAGATCCTCTAATATAACTTGAAATTTTTATTTCGATTTTAGAACTTATGGAAAGTGAATGGAATTATAACTAGGGATTATACTGTTATCATTCTATCAAATCATATTACAAATATGCATTTCAACTACAGGCCTACTTATAACTGGTAATAAGAAACCTGGTATATATGAGTGATATTTCAAAAACTATTATCTTATACTAATATCCCTTGTTTAACCGAAGATAATAATCATTCCTATAACTACAATAACACTGAACAACAATTCTGAATTTGTATTCACGTAGACCTCTACAAGCACAGTCGACTAGACTATCAAACAGCAATCTCAGTGGAACAATGGAAGGCCCTACCGCTGACCAATCAGAAGGCAGATATAACGTACAGTCGACTACAGCATCAAACAGCAATCTCATTGGAGCAATGGAAGTCCCTAACGCTGACCAATCAGAAGGCAGATACAACTTACGAACACATCACAGTGAACGTATAAATAGGACAGACAGCGGACAGAATTGCCAGTCTCAAGACAACCCTTGAGGATGCTAGACGCAGTCTCTGGCGAAACGTCGGGGAACTACAAGCCTCACGACCACGGCCTACCGCCCGAAAATCGTCTTCAAGATCATCATAATTCTGAATTTGTTTGCACTCGAATAAAAGTAGGTGATCATATATCTTTGCCCTATGCTGAATTCAGATGCAATCCAAAATGTTTATCGCGTACCATTTCTGCAGGAAACGTGATTAAATATTTCCATACAAATCCAAAAAGAAAATGACCAAACTTATCTAATATCAGTTTTCTGGTAATTCCTTATGTTATTTTTATAAACACGAAGATTATTAAGGAATAATTGAATAGATTAAATAACTTTCGGAAAGACAAATTTTCTGATTTAATATTTTAAAAAGTATAGAAATATATAAAAAAGTTTAATTTACTAAATTGTTATAAATATTTTCTAGAACATTTCCGCTTGTGGACAACATCAGGAACATCCGTAATTACCTACCAACAATAATCGTCTAACAAGCTGGACTACCATTGCCCTGTGTATCGTCTTTCCTTGACAGATATGTTTTGATGAAAACATTCTCCGTGTTCATCGCTGACGGCCCCAGGTTGGGAGGAAAGAAGTCCAGGTGGAAATGTAGGAATTGTATTTTCTATGACATATTATACCCCAAGATTTTATATATC
This sequence comes from Diploptera punctata, assembly GCA_030220185.1. NCBI lineage: Eukaryota > Metazoa > Arthropoda > Insecta > Blattodea > Blaberidae > Diploptera > Diploptera punctata. Next base: position 292,652 of record JASPKZ010003435.1, read on the forward strand.
TTTAACATGTTCACAATAATTTCATGGTAGTTTTCGGCCCTTACATTTTCCAGAAAAATAGCACACACTGTCTTGAATCCCACCCATGCTGCTTTCTTATTGTCCTCTATAGTACGTCATCAAACTTCTTGTCTTGCATCACTTCACGAATTTGTGGGCCAATAAAAATGCCTTACTAATGTATCTTCACTAATTCTTGGAAATGTTTCTTTCAAATGCAGAAAACTTTTATCATTTTTGTTTAGAGCCTTAACAAAATGTTTCATTAAGCCTAGCTTAATGTGAAAGGGTGGTAGCAATATGTTTTCTTTCTTAACTAATGATTGGTATTTAATACTCTTGTCCCATAGTAGCAAAGCATCCCTTAGAATGTTTTTCTTTAGCTCGACTGCCCCACTAGAGTAAAAAGCAATAAAACATGGTGAAACCACTCGGAATTCCAAGGCGTAACCCTATGATTATAAGATCTCCACATATTTCCCATTCATATTTTATGTAGTTATGAGATTTTAAAAGTAAATTCATATTCTCGTACGTTTCTTTCATATGAACAGCCTGAGCAGTAGCTATAGGCACGGAATGTAGCAACACGGCCTTTAAACTTAACTTGGAAGAATCAATGAAAAGGTGTCATTTGTGTGGATTGCAAATTTTACCGCTCAAATTGTTCCATTAGTCTATCAACATCATTACAATACACAAATTCATTCAAAGAGTGTTCACGTTTCCTATAAGTTGGTATTTTGACATTGGGCTCAAGCAAGTACCAGTTTTGTAACCGAGAGCTTAATAGTTCCGACTGCCTTTTGTTAAATTGAAATCCCTTAGAAGATGGAATGTATTTTTAAATTATTGCTTTTGCAAAAATAAAAGTGGGGATGTTAAAAGACTGTAATAAAATAAATTGTGTAAACATATAATCTGCTGCACCATGCAATCGGCCATGCCATTTATAGGGTTCATAAATTGAAACAGACCCCAATAGGCTGAAAATGTTTCTTTCCCAGTAATAAAGTAATAATGTGTTGTCATATGCCCCTTCTTCACCAAGTGGATTGCCGGGTGAAGTAACCATAATATAATAGATTATGTACACAATAGTAGGCTACTATGCGCTCGGTCTGGCCGCTAGTATAATTATAAATCGGCGATTACTTCATAACGATAGGTGATAACGCAAAAGGAATGTCAGTTTAGAAATCAAGGCATAACAATACTTTAGAAACATATAACTTTTGTCAGGTGCCAATGTCAGTGGTGTCCAGTGTAATTTAAGGCACGGTGTAATGAACTTTATCATTTTCACATTTAAGGTGACTATTTTGGAAATGCGTGCTATTATGCATTGCAGTGACTCTTAATGTCCCAACTCCTTTCAAAAAAACGTTTAACTGAAAATATATACAACTATTATTCTACCATTTATATTATACGGGTGCGAAACGTGGACTCTTACTTTAAGAGAGGAAAGGATATTACAAGTATTGAGAATAAAGTACTTAGGAAAATTTTTAGACCAAAGAGAGATGAACAGACAGGTGAATGGAGAAGGCTATTTAACAGTGAACTACATGGTCTTTATAGGAAGTCAGATATAATAAGAACAGTTAAGTCTCTAGACTGCGATGGGCAGGACATGTTGCACGTATGGGGAATGAAATACTTGTATGGAAGCTTCTTGTAGGAAAGCCAGAGGGAAAACGCCCAGTTGGTAGACCAAGAATGAGGTGGGAGAATAACATTAACTATGATTTGAGGGAAGTAGATTATACAGGGAATGATTGAAAAGCATTAGCTCAGGATAGGGATGTATGGAGAGCTTATGTCCGTGCGACCATGAACCTACGGGTTCGATAGTGCCAGTGAGTAAGTAAGTAAGTAAGGTGACTATTTAACTCATGCCCTATATGGGAGTCAATGTCCAATCACGTATCAATGAATTTTGTTTTACAACCAATAAGAGACGTGTTTCACATCGCTCTTTATGGATTTCTCTTTATCAGCTTCTGCTTTTCTGATAAAGATAGCTCCTCTTTTAATATTCTGAACAGCTCAGAGCATTTATTTTTGTCCAACATATACATTGGATATAGCAAATAATGAACAGATTCCTTGATTTTACTGAGTTGTTTACTAAAAACATTAATTAGTAACCTATAATGTTGATTATAATATACAGTTTGATGTGTTTCATTATTTCTCCACAAGGGTTCATTCTTACAATATTCCGATCCTATTTGGCAATAAATAAATATAATCAAGTTGCAGTGAACATACATAACCTCACATTAATAATTTGTTTTCAGACATCGCAGTACACATTAAATACATACATATTTTAAAATACTGGTAACTATATTTAAATAATGAGTTTTGAGTAAATAGCTTAATTTTATTAGTTAAATAGTCGTAACAAATGCCACTCTTGATTTAAAAATCCTCTAGATATATTGGGAATCACTCGTGGTATTAGTTATATGTGGTATGGTGGTCATCGAGGTCATAGTGTGGTAGTCGCTGTCGTGATGGCGTTCCTGATAGTATTGGTAGAAACAGGAGTGTAGTAGTAGTAGTAGTAGTAGTAGTAGTAGTAGTAGTAGTAAGAGTAGTAGTAGAATTTATTGACTTTTGGATTAAACAATATGCAAAACAAATGACTAAATATATGTTAAGACATGTTTTCAATTAAGTAAAGTAAAGTAAAGTGATCCCACAACAGACCCGGAGGCCCTTGGGGTAGTAGGAGGTTAAGGCTCCCACTTTTTCTAGACAATCGACACTTTATGTCAGCCGGCTTGTCAGCCCTGCGTGACGGCCGCCTTTATCCCAGAACAAGCGTCTGGTACTCATTTCCGTTAGAGGTTGAGTCGACCCCAGGGCCATAGTGCCGCCAGAGGGTTTGGGGCAGTTTAAAAATCCTGACCCCAACGGGACTTGAACCCTCGACCCTCTGGCTTGTAGCTCAGTGCCTTAACCATTACGCTACGGCGTGCCCCCATGTTTTCAATTACTTTTTAAAATTACAATGAAGTTTAAATATATTTCAAGTATTTTAAGTATTGACGAAGATCAACAACTGGAGTTTACATATATCCAAATATTTAAAATGTAGGCCTGCTCTCATTTGTAATATTTTGCATCTAAACGTTTTCTCTATGAATGAGATTGGCTCTTGCAAGAAATATACATAAAAGGTCTCATATACCATAAACCTGAGCCCTCAACCCTGCATAACGTCTAAAATTTAAACATAGTTTTCTCTTCTTTACGGCTTATGCATGCAGACTGAAACATCAAAATAAGAAGAATTTAAGGCTCATTTCGTTTGACTTTACCTGGAATGTTACGTATGTTTTCTATTTTTTACGAAGGAATCAATATTGTATTCTCAAGAATAATTCATTATCTAATAATCAATTAATAATGTTTAGAAACACCAAAAACTCACACTATCAGATGAAATTCTACTAATTGATAGTTTAGCGAAAAAATAAATCAAGTAAGGAAATAATTGGATTGACTATTTAACTCATGCCACAAATGCTAGTCAATGACCAATCACAATTCAATGAATGTTGTTTTACAACCAATGACAGTAGTGTTTCACCTCGCTATTTATCGATTTCTTTTTATCAGCTCCTGCTTTTGTGATAAAGAAAGCTCCTCCTTTTTAATGTTCTGAACAGGTCAAAGCATTATTTTTCTCCAACAAATACATTGAATATAGCAAATAATGAAAAGATTCCTTGATTTTACTGAGTTGTTTACTAAAAAAATTAATTAATAACCCGTAATATTGATTATGATCTACAGTTTGATGTGTTTCATTTTTTCTCCACTTGGGTGCATTCTTAAAATATTGCGATCTTATTTGGCAATAAATAATATGGTCAAGCAGTAGTGAATGAACATAACCTCACATTTCTGATTTGTTTTCAAACATCGCCGTTTACATTAAATATATAAATATTTTAAAATAACTATAGTTAAACAATGATTTGTGAGTAAACAGCTTAATTTTATTCGTTAAATAGTCCTAACAAATGCACTCTTGATTTCCAAATTCTGTACATAAATTCACTCCTCACTTCGTGAGTCGTGAATTTATCGATAATTTGGAAATCACTCGTGGCATTACTTATAATAACTATACTTAGAAAAAATTCTGTTCAATTTGTTTTTCATATCCAAGTGAAATAAAGTAAAATATTAAAATAAATATCTGGCAGGTGCCTTCGTCCTCAACTTGGATAATATTTCTTTTTTTTTAATTGTAGGCGTTTCAAAGTGAGGTGGGAGAATAACATTATCCATGATTTGAGGGAAGTAGATTATGCAGGGAATGATTGGAAAATATTAACTCAGGATAGGCATATATGGACAGCTTATGTCCGCGCGGCCATTAACCTACGGGTTCGATAGAGTGAGTTAGTTAGTATGCTTTTCAAAATCCGACTTCCATCTTCAGTAGAAGAATATGATCTACTCTGCAGCTGGCGACGGAAGCCAGTTTCTCTGTAACATTGAAAACTTTGCAATTAAATTAATTGAACAATTAGAATTTTCAAACAAACCCGGAAGCTAGTCGGAACGCAATCATGCTACTGTCTGAAATAGCACGGCGAACGGATAAACATTGTAGAAGATACTCTTTTAAAGGACAATTATTTGTGTGAAATCAGTGAAATGTTGTGAAATAAATGAAGTGAATTTGGAAATTTTGTGTCAACATCTGTTAATGTAATTTCGAGAAACTCTTTCTCCACCTCTACGTTCCCTCGAATATTTATTTTCACCCTGTTTTCATTAACGTGTTTGGAATAACATTTTTGCCCAATACTTGTCAGTTTTAGCTTCCTATTCATTTTATATCAGATTTCAGGATTTCCATTATCTATAGTAATTACACTGAGCAACAAAAAATAAACTTTTTTTTTGTCTCAGAAAGAAAAATAAGCGATTCTGATAGAATTTTTTTCTCCTGAATTCAAATATCATATCGTTTTTTCTCTATTACGCAAGGTTTTCGAGAGACAGGAATGTATCATTTCAAATACTTTAGTATTTTCTACATTCGTAACTACGAACATTCGGACTCGTCTAGAAAGTAAGAAATGACAATTTTCTGCTATATTTCGCCTGTGGAGCATCCCTCTTGATGGTCCAACAATAATCGGCTAGCATATTAGGATTCCATTTGCCTTGATATCTCTTTTCCATAGCTGAAATCTCCTGAGCTCATTTGGTTTTATTTTACAATGGACAAATGGACGAAAAAACGTTTATTAAAAATATTATTAAATCCATTAATTGAAATTGAAATTAAATAAAACTGTGGGTGATGGAGAAATTCCGAATACATATTTGAAAACACGACAAAAACTGTATTAAGTATAACTATTGGTACTCATGAGATAAAAATCATGCTGACCAGTGTTATTTAATTTCCTGTAACAGGAGCAAAAAAAAAAGTCTATGCATATAATACATACCTTAAAATTAATAAATTAGGCTATTCACTTAATTGTTCTATCATATTTGCTATTGAATCCCATTTCACCAGAAACAGTAATTTATTGGATATGCAATTACATAGTTTTATTGATTAACGTTATAAATATTGTCTCATTTTTCATGTTTCAAATACATAATACACCAGGTATTATACAAAATATTCCAATATTAATATAGAATGTAATATGCAACAAAAAACGTTTCTATAAAACCTGGACCTTAATGTCTTCTGAGTTATTGCATGTTGTTTACTATCACTAGGAATTTGATTGCATGAGAAGAAATTTCAGACAGACCCAATAAAGTAGATTCAACATTCTCTCGACCCCTATTGTGAAAGTTATGGCTTTAGAGACATTTAAAGACCACGATATAGCGTCCCGATAAATAATTTATACATCCCTATATCGAAAATGTCGACCGCTGTGGTCTCGAGGAAGCGTGCAGTGGGCCCGGGTTCCATTCCCGGTCGGGACAGGCTCCTGAGTGAGTTGTTTCGGGTTTTTTCCACACATGTAAGACCAATGTCACCCGAAGCTTAGGGTCCAACGGTTCCCGAAAATAATCCGGCCATCATCATCACCCTTATCATTATCATCGTCATCTTCCACCGGTGTGGAAAGCAACGGGAAGCTACCACACCTATAATTCCCTACTAAAGCTGCAAAGCATAGCATGAAATTACAATGATTGCAGTGAAAGATCTACCATCGGGCAGAATTACTATGGATGGATGGATATCGAAAATGCATAGGGCAAATTTGGCAATATCCAGGGATGTTCTATAGAATCAGGGATTGAATTATATAGAATCGAATTCATGGGGTGCACTTTCTGTGAGGTGTAGATTAAGAAGCCCACAGGAATAATTAGAAAATATGCTCATAAAACAAGAATTGATGACGTTGGTAAACAATTGACCATAACTCAGGAGATATTAAGTTTAGGGCCCATGTTCATAGGAACATTTTATTGTTGCATTATACCATGTATATAAATGTAAGAACTTTTCTTGCATGTACGTAACGTATCGTTAATGAAATGTGTGCATTGTCAAGATGCTCGCCCGTAAGGTTCGGAAATTTAAAAAATATATACACAAATAGATTTTTTGAAAGACTTGGTATGAGAGTTTACAATGTGTGTTCAAACAATCTACCATGTTTTTCTGTAAATACTTGGTACCTTCACAACAAAAAACAGTCCCACTTAGTCGAACATGACAAGATACCATTTATAAGACAAAAACTTGAAATATGTACTTTTGGCAGGTGCAGTCGTCCTCGATTGTGTTAAAATATTATATTTAAAATGTTATCTGGAAGGCCTTTTGGAAGTTAAATTCCATCATCAGCAGGATCAGTATTTGCTACTAGTTGTTGTTGAAGATGCTGTAGACCCAAGGTGTCTTCGGGTAATGATAATGATAATGACCTTGAATTCAGGACGCGGAAAACCTCAGAAAACTTTCTTAACTATACTTATGTCAGTGAAAATGTGCAATATAACACACATACACTGACACATACACAAACACAGACATATATATATATATGGGTGGATTGTAATGGAATTTATTTATGAGTGTGTTTCTTAAAATACGAAATGAAACAATTTTACAGGCTGTAATAGTATATTATGATGCAAGGTAGGGAAGTGAAATCGAGGAAAAATTTAAAAAACCGAGCGATAGCGTTGTACATTATTTTTTGGATGGTGATGTTTTCAAAATAATAAATAATCGTAATATAATATATCTCCTTTTGGAAATTTTTCCCTTAATTATAAACAATTGACTAACGTTAACAGTGTGTGCAATGTTCATTAGTTGAAACAACAGGAGGCCGTGAAACCAATTTAGTGATAAAAAAAGTACGTATTTATTGTTTTGTATTGTTTAAAATACAATTCAGTTCATTTAAAACGCAGTGATTTTTCCGTACAATTTATATTAACACTATCTTTTGCATATTTTTTGTATATACATTGTATATAGTATACATAGAGGACAATGGTTTTATTTCCTACACGCGTATTTGTAACATGTAATATTACAGTATAGTTATTTTTATTACAGTATAGTAATTAGGTTGGCAAACCCGAAATGTAGGTAGTTGAACTTTCAGTCATGGTGGTCATTGCTGTAAGTACGACAAAACGTACTATCGCGCAAAGAAAGTATATTGTATAGGTGTGATTTTTTATTGTTTTATTGATTATCCACAAATTTCATCATCAATAATTCTAAAAGAATCAGGTATTCTGGTATGTTCCACTTGAGGTGAGCTGGTTTCTCCATCGCTTCTTCGGTCATCCAAGGACTGCATTAGGTCTATAGACAAACAATTCTTGAAGTAGATTGTCGCTGGGCATCCTTGATATATGCTGAACCAGTTATCTCGGTAAACGTTTCAATAAGTATTTGTGTTTAATTCTTATCTGGTGTCAAAAATTAGTTTACGATCGAAAGGAGGCAGTCTCACTTCAGCTGTGCTATTGTTTGGAGTTGATTTGAAATTAAGGCCAATGTGTCTGATCCATATACCAAAATTGGGACAGTCATTCAAAACTTTATCTGGTCTGACTTCTCTTAGTAATGTTGATTTTACAATTTCAGAAAAAAAAAATTAAATTTGACTTATTTTTGTCAACATCCTTGGAGTTTTTTTAGGAGAGATTACAACCGTGGCATTTTATTACACTTTTTTGTTTTATACAGTGATTTTTATTAATAACAATTTTAGCTCTTTGATGGTCTTTTTTGCTTCAAATGTTTTTCCTAGTATTGTTTTCACAGATATTTGGATTATAACTGTTTGCTGTATATTATAAAGTGTGTTCAGATGTACTGAATTGATCTGGTCAACTGCATAGGGTAATATATTAGGTGAGTAGTTATTAATCATGAAGTGTAATGATAATTTAGTTACTGAATTCTTCATAATTCAATTTACATATATAGGATTACATATTGGACAACCCCGTTTTACTGTGGTTTGTTATACTGCTTTCACTGCTTGTGTATTATTAATTTTTATTTTGATATTTGTACCTACATATATGCTTTGTATTGCTCGAATTACATGTTCTGAAATTCCTGTTTTAATTATTAGAACTTCCCAAAGCAGAACTCTGTCCGTTATATCAAAAGTTATTTTTTTATTTTTTAACAATTGCAATATAGGTTTCCTATATTTTTTAATAATTTGTGCTACTGTAAAAGTATTATGAATGCAGGATCTGTTTCGTTCAAAATAGTTTTGTTCTTCAGCCATATATGCTTCTGTAATTGCGTTTAATCTACTGTTTTTTTTCTTCATATTTTTGTATTCCATAGTAATTCTGCTCGAAGGCAGGTCCTTCACTGCAATCATAGAATTTTCATGCTATTCATACAGCTTTACTAGGGAATTTTACATGTGGTAGCTTCCCGTTGCTTTCTACACCGGTGAAGGATGACGATGATAATGATAAGGATGATGATGATGATGGTCATATGATTTCGGGGACCGTTTTGGCCTTAAAGATATCCTGACATTTGTCTTACAGGTGAGAAAAAACCCCCATAAGAACCTCACCCAGAAAAACTGCCCCGACCGGGGATCGAACCCGGGCCCGCTGCGTGACAAGACAGCACTATCTCGAGACCACAGAGGTGGACGTATAGTTTTGTAGACTGAAATTAATAGACTGATTCTTCTATAAATATTGCAAATTTTTCCTTTATATAAATGGGCACAACAGATCATTGCAATTTTCAGGAATTCGTCCACTTATCCAACGTGAAATAATTAAATATAGGCCTATACATTTGTAAAAAGCTATACGGGTAGGTGTTTCTTAATAATTATGTGTTAATACAATCTAAACCTAGTGCTTTCCAAGACGTAAATCCCAGATTTACGAATTTTTCGTCTTCTATAAAATGTGCTCTATCTAAACATTACTCTTAAAACTATTTTACGATAAAAATAGTAACGAGATTTTTTGTTTACTAATCATATTCTTGAAGAAGCAGGGTAGAGCTAAGTACAGTCTGGAGAATTAAGTGGGGAAACAAATGTGGAGGAATGGAATGAATGTTCTTTTCATATACCCAGTGATGTTATGAACCACTTTGCTTCATATGTGAATACAAAAAATATGGTGTAAATGCTTTACTTTTACATATAATTGTGGTTAACATGTCCAAGATCTGTAACTTAATAAGAATAGCATAACAAAATTAATGGTTTATCTACTGTATTGAATTCATACCTATACATTTACCTATAATAAATTATTCCTTAAGAAAATCTTACGTTTATTGACTGTTTCTTTTTATTTAGGCCTATATATACTTTAAGGAAATTTGGTTAGGGATCCCTTAAATTTACTTAAGATATATTTCGTTATAAGATTTCATGAAACGTATATAAAAGTAATAAATGAAGTTCAAGGGCTCCATATCTGTAGAGTCTGTTTTAGCTATCGTCCTGTATACCTGTAATGATAAGGAATGTTGATATAAGTTATTTTCAAACCAGTGACATCTTATCCTAACTTCCTTTTGCTTATCCAATCAAAGACCACAACTACTTCCTTAATTAAAGTCGATATCTGCAACTTCCTCTCATTTTATCAACTATACTTTTATCTTTAAAGTTGTTACTTGTTTTTACTAGTACACTAGAAGCTTCGTTGGCGTCACTCAACAGAAATTAGTATTTTAAATTCAATGAAATGAATAATGTACTTTCCATATGTTGTGTATCGAGTAAATTATTCACCCAGGTCATTGAAACTGATTACTGATTAATATCACAGCCCATTTTTGAGCCATAGCCTCTTCTTTATAAGATGTTCATCCATCCATCCATCCATCCATCCATAGTAATTCTGCCCGAAGGCAGGTCCTTCACTACAATCATAGCATTCTCATACTATGCTTGCAGCTTTACTAGGGAATTATAGGTATGGTAGCTTCCCGTTGCTTTCCACACCGGTGAAGGATGATGATAGTGATGATGATAATGATAAGGATGATGATGGCCATATGATTTCGTTTTCCTGACATTTGTCTTACAGGTGAGGAAAAACCCCGATAAAAACCTCATCCAGAAAAACTGCTCCGACCGGGGATCAATCCCGGGCCCGCTGCGTGACAAGGCAGCACGCTACCTCGAGACCACAGCGGTTAATATAGTATAATATAATATAATATAATATAATATAATATAATATAATATAATATATAATATAATATATAATATATATATAATATAATATATAATATAATATACTATATAATATATATAATTATATATAATATATAATATAATATATAATATAATATATATATATATATAATATATATAATATAATATATATTATAATATATAATCTAATATATCACTATAATATATATATCATATATATAATATACTATATAATATCATCTAATATAATATCATATAATCATCCTCTCCTCTCCTCTCCTCTCCTCTCCTCTCCTCTCCTCTCCTCTCCTCTCCCTCTCCTCTCCTCTCCTCTCCTCTCCTCTCCTCGCCTCTCATCTCCTCTCCTCTCCTCTCCTCTCCTCTCATCTCCTCTCCTCTCCTCGCCTCTCCTCTCCTCTCCTCTCCTCTCCTCTCCTCTCCTCTCCTCTCCTCTCCTCTCCTCTCCTCTCCTCTCCTCTCCCTCTCCTCTCCTCTCCTCCCTCTCCTCTCCTCCCTCTCCTCTCCTCTCCTCTCTCTCCTCCTCTCCTCTCCCTCTCCTCCTCCTCTCCTCTCCTCCTCTCTCCTCTCCTCCTCCTCTCCTCTCCTCCTCCTCTCCTCTCCTCCTCCTCTCCTCCCCTCTCCTCTCCTCTCCTCTCCTCCTCCTCCTCCTCTCCTCTCCTCGACTCTCCTCTCCTCTCCTCTCCTCTCCTCTCCTCTTCCTCTCCTCTCCTCTCCTCTCCTCTCCTCTCTCCTCTCCTCTCCTCCCTCTCCTCCTCCTCTCCTCTCCTCCCTCCTCTCCTCTCCTCTCCTCTCCTCTCCTCTCCTCTCCTCTCCTCTCCTCTCCTCTCCTCTCCTCTCCTCTCCTCTCCTCTCCTCTCCTCTCCTCTCCTCTCCTCCTCCTCCCCTCTCCTCTCCTCTCCTCTCCTCTCCTCTCCTCTCCTCTCCTCTCCTCTCTCTCCTCTCCTCTCCTCTCCTCTCCATCTCCTCTCCTCTCCTCTCCCTCGGCCTCCTCTCCTCTCCTCTCCTCTCCTCTCCTCTCACCTCTCCTCTCCTCTCCTACCTCTCCTCTCCTCTCCTCTCCTCCTCCTCCCTCTCCTCTCCTCTCCTCTCCTCTCCTCTCCTCCCTATCTCTCCTCACCTCCTCTCCTCCTCTCTCCTCTCCTCTCCTCTCCCTCTCCTCTCCTCTCCTTCTCCTCTCCTCTCCTCTCCTCTCCTCTCCTCTCCTCTCCTCTCCTATCCTATCCTCTCTCTCCCCTCCCCTCCCCTCCCCTCCCCCTCCCCTCCCACTCCCTCCCCTCTCTTCTCCTCTCCTACTCCTCTCCTCTCCTCCTCCTCTCCTCTCCTCTCCTCTCCTCTCCTCTCCTCTCCTCTACCTCTCCTCTCCTCTCCTCTACGCTCCTCTCCTCTCCCTCCCCTCTCCTCTCCTCTCACTACTCCTCTCCTCTCATCTCCTCTCCTCTCCTCTCCCCTCAGGCCCAACTCTTCTCTTATCCTATGTTTTTCAACCTTTTCCATTGGGGCTTTTTTCCTCCCTCCCTCCCACCATCCCCCCATATCTTCAACATCGGTCTATCTCAGGGTTGATTCGTGGGATGAGATGAGATGAATCCCTTATATAGATGCTGTGAATGACAACGGTGCTGGCCGATCGCGACTCGATTTAAAGTATTTTAACATGCGCCACACCTAACGGGTCCTAAAGGGACGCGACCTATCAATAGATTTTTTTTTAACTTTCTATCACACACGTGCATTTTGATCACACAAATTAAATTTGAAGAGAAAAATATATGCCTAAATCGGGAGATATTGAGTTCATATACCGATTTAGACATATATTTTTCTCGTCAAATTTAATTTGTCATTTGGTGAGAACTGATAAATTTAGTATTATAACATTGATCACACAAGCACTTTGATGGCCTCCGTGGATAAATATACAACCCAATTCCAGAGCCACTACCGAGATTACACAAAACTTAAGGTCTATGACAAGATACACACATTCCAGTAATATATATTCATATTATTTAAAATAAAATTAATATTGTATGAATGACTGGTGGTCAGATGATATTCGCAGTCTATTTTGGGTCTTAAATTTATCTGAAATTTGTCTTACAGATGACGACAAATTCCCAGCAATCCTCGCCCAGGAGATGTGTTCCGACCAAAGATTGAAACCAGGCTAGCTGCAAAGAGACAACGAATTTACCCCGTGACCATAACCGTTGATATATGGAAATATTTAACTATATACGTATATATATATAATCCGTCCGACATTTCACTGTTTTGAGCAGCATGACGGATAAACGATTGGACAATGGAATTAGAACACACACACATATATATATGTCCACCGCTGTGGTCTCGAGGTAGTGTGCTGCCTTGTCACGCAGCAGGCCCTGTTCAATTCCCGGTCGGTGCAGGCCCCTGGGTGTGGATTTTTCGGGTATTTTCCTCACCTGAAAAACAAATGTCAGGATGCTTAGGGTCCAAGGTCCCCGAAAATCATCCTTATCATCATCATCCTTATCATTTGCATCATCATTCTTCACCGGTGTGGAAAGCAACGGGAAGCTACCACACCTATAATTCTCTAGTAAAACTGCAAAGCATAGCATTGAAAATACTATGATTGCAGTGAAAGATCTGCCCTCAGGCAGAATTACTATTTATGGATATATATATATATTATATATGTTTACAAATGAATAAATCCCAGATAGATATTTGCCTTTTATCAAAATAATATTAAAAATAAAAATCATAATGAAAATGTAACAAATTAATACTGTAAGTTTTCTTTCAGAATTTTAAATATTTTAAAATGATAAGTAGACCCAATCCCTTTTCATAGACGACAGTTACGATACAATCGATGTATTCCTTATAAATATAATTAATATATTTTTATTAATATAAAAAGTTAATATTAACTTTTGGCGAATGTGGTCACGCTGTGAATTACCACAAGAGATAACGAATTTTGTGGTAGCGAAAGGTCCGTGGGAGCATTTAGCATCCTGTGTCTAACCAAAGGAAGCAATATTGCAAAATATAGGTAATAAGTGGTCAATACATTTTAGATAAATGCAATATATATAGCTGCATCGCTACCTGTCACACAAATATTCCTGTTAGAATTGCAACATTCAACTCTGACAAGGTACGATATGGTTCATGTTACTATTTAAAGTGACTAGAGTTTAAATTAGGTGGTAGTTTTTAATTATTACAGATACACAAATTAATAAAACTGACAAATAATTAGTTATTATTTTAATATTTTGTTTACTTTAATCAGACTAAAAGCAATTCCTTTAAAATTTACTACGAAACAACGTTCAGGTCACTATGTAAAAGTTAATAATATTGAATTTGCACCTGATATCTTAGTCTTCCTCAACAGCATTTAGTAGTTAAGGACAACAGAGATCTCATATAATAATCTTATATTTTAACTTTTAAAAACAAAGGATTTTCGAATGTTTATAAGTTTCACATAAAGTTAAATTTAGTATTTCTTTAAGCCCGATTTGTTGATTTGTTATGTATATTTGGGATTCATTTACAAAATAATAAATGAAACTGTAAGAGAGATTAGATGTAGCATATTACCAACGATAAAACAACTATATTAATATGACTCTAGCTTTTTTTTTAGAAATTTCTACAAATATACTTTTTTTTCGTGTTAAAAATAACGTAGTTAACCGATTTAATGGAAATAAAATTCTTAATTCAATACTATTGGGGCCATTAATATATTCCCCGCGAAGTAGTCGAGTGGACTAAGGCATCATGCCTTGGCGCTGAGCTACAGAATGTATGAGCTAGAGTCCCCATGGGAGAAAAAACAATTCTCATGGGATTTCGGTCAGTATGGGACTAACGTCCACCCAGCATCATGACAAAATTTATGTAACTTGAATAACCAGCTTCTCGAGATGAGAAAACCGTTAGAACATACTAGACGATTCGACATGTTGAACATATGTCATCCTTATATCGACTGCATGATCGTTCACCTTTGTATATAGTACACGGTGCATGTTAGGTCAACTGCCTCCAGATAGGAAAGGGCCTTCACGGTCAATATTACTAAGGAGTTTATATATCGCTGGTATATTTGGTTCAAATACATTTTAAAAATTATCATTTCAGACAGAGAATTTAAAAACTTTGATTTCATGTTGTGTGAGGAACCTCATTATATTATAGAAAATGAATTATTGGTATGTGTATCATGTTAATGTTTAAGGTTATTTAAATAGTATGTTCTAGTAGATAAATCAATTTAATGCATCTTATTACCTGATAATTTTAAGAACTGAAATAGATCAATGATACATGAATATTTATCGTTAAACTCAAAAATCGAGTAAACCAGGAATAATGGTAATCAACCTAGGTGTAACCGGACATATCAACATTAACTGCTTCAATTCTTTAGGTGAAATATTTGAATTAGGAATTTGTTTGCAATTTGATTCAATTTTAACATTAAAACAGATAATAAAAGATTTTATGTTTTTAGTTTTGATTGTCAGCATTTGGAATTAGTTTTAATTAAATATGTTATTAATATGTTAGTAATAATTTTAATTTTCAGTCGACGCTGCACATCATGGCTGCAGGATTCGTGAATTTGCTATTTGTCAGCTTTATGTTTCTCATGGCCCTGAAACCAGCTAGGTTTCAGATTCAAAGACTTCAAAGTTTGGTAAGTAAAATCAATCATTTCTATTAAATTTCACTATAATATCCATAATTAGCATATTTATAATTATTTGCATTTTACATATTAGGCCTAGTTAAGATACATTATATATTTAATATTAATTACTCGTATTTCATAACTTCAAGACATTCAGTAAAAGCACTAAGTGTAATTTTATTTACAAAAATATTATTACATTCATATAAATTACAATTTTACTTTAAAAAACTAATTATTATATTTAATACGAAAAGAGTGCATAAATGTGGTTGTTTAAATCAAATACCTTAATTTAATATATATATATATATATATATATATATAATTGTTTTAATAACAATATATTCAATACAGAATTTTTTAATCATATTTTCTTTTTAATTTTGAGACAAAGCTACATAGCAGTAGAAAATAATACAGTGACAATTATTACTTTATGTTCGGTAAACCAAAAGCTTTAACCTTAAGGATATAAATATACGAAATGTATAGAAATATCTTGCTTAATAATGTTAAATTATTTTATGGAAACCTGGCATATATCTATTTTTTATTTTTAAATTTCATAGGATGAGAGATTCATTTGTATCGATCAACCAGATGAACACGTACTCGTCGGCTTACCAGTTGGTCGTGAGTTCTCTTTATATTTACTTGAATTAACAAATTTAAACCAACATCACAATTTTCTCAAAGCAAGTGGTAATATTTTTCAACACATATTATTTAATATATCTTTAGTTTGACATTATAATAAAAAAAACTAAATTTATTATTCTGTTTTCGACAGTGCCATACATTCATCTACCTCATGAAATAATTAAGCAAGGCGGAAAAAAGTTTTTAACATTAGTTGTTTACATGAAATTAATTTATATTTACATATATAACATAATAATTAACAAAACATTTAGGAATGGATTTTAAATACTTTTTATATCTAAAACTAATTAACTACCTGGCTTAGCTGTTTCCACTGGCTGTTTTCTTATGCGAATATTGAAGGAGTTTCTTATTGTCGCTCTCTATTTACAGAATTCAGGATAGGTTTCACTCCCATATTTATGATAAAAATCTTGTATCTATATCTACCCTTATGACTTGTTTTCTGGATGCTTTACATGAACATGGTACATTTCAATAAGCATACTTGTTGAAATCAAATAACATAGATATTATATTTATGTTCATATGTGTAATATGTTATGGCTAGGAAACTAAAAGAAGAATATGAAAAATGGGGACTTTATATAAACATTGAGAAAACTAAATACCTGTGTATAGGAGTAGAAATGGAAAATATAAATTTCAACAATGGAGAAGAACTAAAACCTAGTATTGAATGCACTTATTTAGGAACAAAATTAGACCATTCAAGCGATAACACAGTGAAAACTAAAAATAGAATCGCACGAACAAAACAAGCAATAAATGCTTAAACTCTGTTTGGTGGAGCAAAAATATTACAAAAAATAGAAAATTACAAATATATCAAACCATAATTCAGAGCATTTTAACATATGGTGCTGACGTCTGGAAAATTCCTACCAGGGAAATGAAAAAGAATTTTAAGTACAGAAATGGATGTTTTAAGATCAGCTGGAAAATCTAGAATGGATAGATTACGAAATAAAGAAATAAGGGAAATTATGGGTGTAGAAGAGGAGCCGGACATCATAACATTATAGAAAAGAAAAGATTACAGTGGTATGACCATGTCAAAAAATGTCAGAACAAAGATTGCCTAAAATTGCAATGCAATGCATCCCCAATGGAAAGGTGGAAGAGAGGAAGACCCAAGAAAACTTGGATAGAAGGGGTACAAGCAGCTATGAATATCAGAGGAATGGAGGAAGATCAATGTATGGACAGAGAGGAATGACGTTTGGTTTCCGGAAGACGGCGGCAGCTGCCATGATACCGGTGATGATGATGATGATGTGTAATAGCATGTAAAATATTGATGATTAATGAAATATGTTTCACGGTATATGTTAGAATATTTTGTTTTATTATATTTATAATTGTGTTATATTATAGCGTGACGTTATCCCCATGTTTCTGGTTACACACCTTACAATCCTATAACATGTTATTTTTTAAATTCAAGGAATTTAAAACTAAATTCGTATAAATAAATGTGGTAATTTTGATAATATTGAATTTTAGAGAGGCCTAAAAATGTTAATTTTTATTTATTATCGAAACGTTAAAGTGAAAATTTATAAAACAGTTATTCTCCCAGTTATGTTATATGGATGCGAAACATGGATTCTTACTTTAGGGAGGAAAGAAGAATACGAGAATTTGAGAATAAAGTTCTTATGCAAATTTTTGGGCCAAGATAAACAGACAGGTGAATGGAGAAAATTTCATAATAGTGAGCTAAATTATATAATAGAAAGCCAGATATAATAAGAACAGTTATGTCTCGTAGTCTGCGATGGGCAGGACATGTGGTAGGAATGGGGGTTGAAAGAAATGCATGGTAGCTTCTTGTAGGAAAACTAGAAGGAAAACGCCCAGTTTGTAGGCCACGAATGAGGTGGTATCCATGATTTCAGAGAAGTAGATAAGAAAGTGGATGATTGGAAAACATTAGTTCAGGATAGAGATGTATGGAGAGCTTATGTCCGCGGCCATGAATCTACAAGTTCGACAAAACCTGTGAGTTAGTTAGTTACTATTCACTATTTAATATATGTCTCATTCTTCGTGAAATGCTCCAGGAATTTGTCAGAAAACAAATTAATTAAGGTTTACTTAATAGTATGTGGATATTACTATACCTAGAGTCAACAAACAAATATCGTATCTACGGTTTCATATGTTAATATACACTTTTATATATTATTTAATTTTGTACTTTTTGTTACTTTACTCTTCCGTGATATTTGAAGTATACTTAAAAATTCACGTTTATTAATAATCTTTTTATTTTTAGTTACTGATTAACCTCATAAAATTTATATCATATACGAAATAGAATATTAATTTAATTAGCAATTTTTCACAATGTTGAATACTACTTTCTTAAACTACTTACTTCAATTAATAGTTAGTCTTGATAATGATAGCCTCGCTATCGAAACGCATTGACCATTTTAATACTTTAGTTCGGTGATTTGGGTTTTATTGATAAAGCATAATACAATTCTATTATCACCAAGAATATCATATTTATTAATATTACCTAAACAATTTCATTAATATCATAACATAACTCGCTAATATTCCCTTTTGTTCTAAACTCTATCTTTAAAATCCATTTTCCCTCATGCTGCTTAAAATTACATCTATCCAGTCTATATTTGTTCTTCCACTTTTCCATGCAGTTCGAATTCATTTAAATTTTGCAGAGGATGAATCTACCTTCAGTCACTATTTTATGTGTTGAAAATAAATTAAATGTTGTTTTACAAAATAGTTATTCTTATTTATAAGAAGTACCAATTTCAGTGCAATTATTTTGCAGCTATTCATATTTTTATGACTTTCGAGAAACATTAGCATTATTTTCAAATACGCTGACAATACATTATTTTCTGTTTTGTGCGCGAAATGAAATTACAAGTTCATTAGGTAACTGTAATTGGATTAGCACTCGAGTTTCTAAATAGTAAAAAATCCTGTTTAATTCAAACAATGAGGAACAGAGAGCTCTTTAAAAAATACCCTAATGCTTAATTGTTTTAAGATCAGAAGTAATTAAATGATTGTTTTTTTAACTGAACAACAACCAGGAGAAACAATACAAGTTGATTTCAAAACATTATAACATGACCCAATATCATTAAAAACAAGTTTTCCTCGAAAATGTGACGTTTGTCTAAATACAGCGTGATCACAAATTGTCTTTACATATTCCAAGAGCCTGTCAAGTGATGAGTAGTTAATATTTTTATTTGATACCAAATCCCTGAATAATAATCAAGCTTTAAAAAATATGGCTATTTGACGACGGAATATGCTGTATAACAATAATAAATGTATAATGTATAAAATAAAAAAAATAGTATTGAGAACTTTAATCACGATGAAAATGAAAAAGTAATTTACAATTTTTAAAACACACAGCATTTAATCCAGTTTTATGAGCAAATATATAATAATTAGCCTTTTTGTGTTCTGTATATTGTAGACTTGAATTTACATGAATATTATTTTAAAATTCCGTAAAAACTTTGCTATAATTTAAGTCAAACTAATTGAGAGAAATTATATGAAATAATCTAAAAATAAATTCGGTCACCTAATTTATGTTGGGGCTGAACGTAAATTATAACAAGGAAATTAATTGTATGACCGAGTTTTAAGAATATGATATCTGTTCTTATATGAGGAGTTCAGAGCAAAAGTGTACTGAGTCCATAATTTACTCTTTTGAGAAAAACAGATACAAAGTTAAAATAATACTTAATTATAGATGAAGAATGAAACATTATTTTCTATACAGTGGAAGAGAACAAATATAATACTTAGTTCGCCGTTGCACTGAAGAATTGTTGATACAAATTAAAACTATTGTATAACATTATAAAATTCTTGATATTTCGAACCTTAATTCACATGTAACTTTGATTTTCAATTCTTGAACTTCGTCCACTTATGCTCTGAGCCCTCATATTCGATTATAGTTTAATTGCGATCTTGTCAGAAGTTCAACACACAATGTAATAAAAGTGCTGTGTTTTTAAATAGTTATCTACGTCTGATTACCGAATTTTCCCGTCCTAGTACTACCTTGGTTTTCTAGATGTCAGTATGAGGCGGAACGCTGACGACGTACCACTCAAAATTACATCTATACGAAAACAAGTGTAACTAAATTAGTATGGTTCAAATTCTTCCCTGTAGGGGGAGAGCGCCTAAATCTCTGTAAAGGGAAAACATAGACTTACAAAAATCTACGTCTGATTTTAAGAGCTAGGCCAGAATACGGCTTCAGAGTTGATTATCTCGATGTAAATGAGAAAATAATTTGCAACTTTTATTATATTTTTTCGTCTTTTTAAACAAGAGTTCTATATATTAAATATTCTTTGTTATAACTTAATTTTTACAGCAAATGGAGAATATTACCAGGACTTCCAAGCCATCCAAGGCTACAACAGCCTCCCGGGATGTCAGGCCTCCAAGACAGTAGAACTCACCCAAGTGAGGAACCGGGTACCTGTAGGTTATGTGCATTTGCCAGGATCTGGTTATTATAAATATCACTCACAACACAAAAAATTCAACGATGCCAGGAGAATCTGTGCACTAGAAGGAGGTCAGCTGGCATTTTTCAACTCTGAAGCAGAAGCTAAGGTCGTGGCCGGGTTACCAGACCATGAGTTAAGTGGAACGAATGATCTCTATGACGAAGGACAATTTGTCACCGTTCTAGGTACGTTGATTTAGTAAGATAGAAACAAATCATATGTGTCGGATGTTTGAATGTGCTTAACATCAAATATTTTAGCTAAGATGTTAATTACAGCACTAGGTAATGCGTTTATAAAATATTCTGAGAAATGTATCACTACGAAGTATAATTTAACAAATATTTTCTTAAAGTGTTCCACTATAGGGCTTAGAATGCTCTTGCGGCAATACGAGGTTAAGAAAATCGGCACCAAATATCGCTGGGCTGTAATCCCAGCATGATGGTCGTTCCTGAATGTCTGATGCTCATTTCTGTAAGAAGCCGAGTCCACCCCAGAGTCATTGCTTTCTGAAGTTATACAGCTCTTTTATGTTCATGATTGGATGAAAACCGTTTCCTAAATGAGGAAAGTCAGTATTTTCGGCTCGAGAAATTGAATATTAAACAATTTTCTGCATTGTTTTAAGAACGTTTTCATAGGCTCGGGCCTACAGTATATGGTTTATACTGTCTATACATAACTGTTTCAGTAATGTGGGAGAATTTTCAATTTTACAACATTCGTTGAGGTGTTTATAATCCATGTTCCTCATCTTTCCTGATATTATAAAAACCGAATATACGGTGTTATGAATACATAGTCTTTTATATAGATTTTTTATTGTTTTATAGATTATTTTAATTATTCAAGCAAAGTCTTTTGAAATAGAGTTTAGACATTCAAAGTCTGTTGAAATAGAGTTTAGACATGATATAGTTCAGAGCAAAGTTTTGCATAGCTAACTGTAAACATCCCTACATTTAGTTTATTGGAATGTTAGTGAGTACAGTTAGGGTAACTAGAGGTCAAATTGAGTATATAACACTTGAGAAGTGAGGGTCTCGTGTTTGTCTGTGTGTGTAAACTGCTGAAGGGTAAGTCACCGACCATTTTTCTTAATATGTACTCTGTACTTTTTGAAAGGGAATCAATTAACTTAACTATTTTAATACATGCTTTTCAAGGGATAGTAGAATTCTAAACGATGTAGATTAGGTTAGATTTATAAATTCCACAACTCCCTCTTCTCAACCCCCAAGGAAGTACTGTAGTTTTAATATAGGCTTAGATTAGTTATCTAGGGCTAGAATACTTAGGGATTCTAATTATTTATACTTTAGTAATAAAATAGTTAAAAATAAGACTCCATTTGTTTATTTCAAATGTATAACTGTACATCCTCATACTAACGCTCGGCTAGGTAAACACGCTACCAGATTTTCCAAGTCCCGAAGGTCCTTTAAGCCTAAGAAAACCATTTGGGTTTATAATATACGGAATAACTTCGAAGTAGACACTGAAATTGTAAACATCGCCTTTTTGATATTATTACAACTCGCAAGTACAAGTTATTTTTTATGCCAGGAAAACTGCGTATCTCCACTTTTCCGAAAATTCTTCGTTTTCGTTTTTTGATATTATCTTCTGTTTACTTTTTCAACAGTCGATATTTTAAAATTTAGTCTGACCAAATGTATGTCTTGTAAAGTTATTTTTCTCAGTTATAATTAAAAGACCTTCAATAAAAGTATTTTAATTAACCAGAAGTCGTTTTATTTCAAAGCATTTTATTAACTACTGAATTTATTTTAATATTTTATACTAATTTACGATAAGAATTTCATATAGAAAATTATTATTTCTGCCATTATCAGATGATTTTATTTTATACTAGCTAATACCCGGCGTTCACTGCTAGGCCTAAATTAATTACGTGTTTTTACGTTTAGTTGAATAAGTAAGAGTAAAAAAATATATAAATTTGCTCTCTTCATTATTGCAGCTAAAAAACCAATAAACTAATTAATTATATTTCCAATCTAGCCAAACTTTCATATATCCAAATAGTAAATAAAATTTCATCTTCTAAAATTTAATATTCAAGCAATCACTATATTAGATACAACGTCAGATTTCCCGGCGTTTCCCGGGAATCTACTTATCCTGATCTTTTTGGCGTCAATGAAAGACAAAAATGGTTATTGTGAGTTATCCGTAAAAGGTAAACAAATGCTGTCGCGAAATTGATTGTTGATTATTTTGAGATATTAAATTCTGTGTACATTAATTTGGTGTATTTGTTGTGGTTTAGGCAGCGTAAGCCATCACACTATAAAGGGTGATTTTTAGGGATGAAGTGGTTGAGTATCACAACTTTATTATAGCCTATGCTCATCCTGGGAATCTGCGGAACATTTTGCAAGTAGCCCCCATCACAACTGGAAGAACGGTATGGGAGCGCATAAAATACGAACAAACAAACAAACTAACAAACATTCTTATATATTAGATAGATTATTAGACACTATGAATGCCTAAAATATGTTTCATTTTCATATATATATATATATATATATATATATAAACAAAAAATGTATTAGTTTATTTAGTTTCATGTATTAGTTTATTTATTTTATTTATTTTAATTCATATTTTTTTAGTTATCGGTTCTGATGTACTAGTGGTTACTGCGTTCGCCTCTGATTTCAAGATTTCAATATTTACATAATCGATTGACTTTTAAGGGCATAGAAACTTGTGTATGGATTCCTTCGAAAAGAAAAGAAAGTATCTTGTCATAGATTTAGGGCAGGCCTATTTAATCTTTTTACCGCCGAGTTTCCCTTTTGCTAGCTGGGCTATGGGTGCAAGGTTTTTTAAATTTAAAGTACTACGCCGTACTATATAATATAAATCTATATGAAGTATAATTAACTGTCTACATGCCATGCTAACTTGAATTTAAACTCACTATTATACATTTATTTGAAGGTTAGGCGGTGTTGCTTCCACTTGTAAGGATCCCAGGTTCGAATTCAGCACGGTGTCTCTATTGAAATTTGTTATCACTATCACTAAAACATTTATCCTATTGAATAATTTTGATGGCATTATCACTAAACACTTATAATATTAAATATTGTTGAACATTTTTATGGTCCTGGGTTCAAATCAATTCCAGTCAAACAGCTGCTTTATGCCACGTGTTTCGTCTTGCGCGACACGCCCATCACTGTCACTCACACCCTGTTCATTTAGGTCTACATCACTTGCTTTACTATTTACAGGCTTAGATTGTAATAATATTCTCTTAGAAACAGGACTACTATTACATTCGTCAAACGAATAACCATTTGATGAACTGTTACTGTCACTCTCATCTTCTGATAAAACTGACACAAACTCGCGTATTGTAATTTCGTCAACTTCGAGACATGAATCACTGTGTTTCACAGCGCGACCTACCCGTTGGCCAGGTACCTTTTCAACTAAAAATAAAATAAATAAAGAGAAAATCCTGAAATTGCAATATTCCATAGAAGAAAAAGGCCTTGAAACATAAATGTACACCCACCTTTAGAAAACCCATTTACAACCAGCCTATACCGTTATTCTGTAAGGGATGTGCAAAGTATTGCTAAGAAAGGATGTACAAACAGAACGAAAAATAATTTTAGATTTATTAACTAAAAACGTCGGAAAAAAGTATTTAAGATAATAAGATCGAAAACCGGAGCTCGCCGGGCGTTGCGTACAAAGGGTAAAATAAACTCATTCCTGAAAAAGAAGTTCTATGTATGAAAATCGGTCAGCCCTTTCATATCCAGATTTAAAATAAGGCAATAATGACCTTAACTGTTAAAGAGGTCACTAAATACAATAATGACAATAATAACATATTTATATATTCTATATCTTCTTATTCTATTTAAGTTGTTAGGCTTCTCTCCCTGTTCAAGCTTCAAAAATACTATATGCTTTGACACATCTATTTTATCAATAATCTTCCATGATTCCTAAGTCTATTGGCTTATTTTGCTATATAGGCTTATATGTATATATATATATATATATTTAATATTAAAGTTAAATATGTTATTCTTACGGCGACTCCATGGTGCAAGCGTTTAGACTCTCGTCTCTCAACTCTGGGGTCCCGAGATTGATACTCGGTCTCTCCATGTGGGTTTGGTGGTGGACGAAACAGAGCCTGGACAGGGTTTTCTCAGGATTTTCTCCCGTTTTCCCCTTTGACAATTTCATTTAACCATTTCTCCACACTCATCTCATCCATTTCGTTTCATTTCGTTCATCTGCCCCTTTGATGGTGCGTCAGGCGTAGTCGGCCGGCACCCTTGTCACTCACAGACCTCTCTGTAAGGAGATGCATCTTATCTCATCCCTCGGCCCGACCGTGAGTTGGACACGATTTGAGGATATTATTATTATCATGATCATTATCATTATTATTATTATTATTATTATTATTATTATTATTATTATTACTATTATTATTATTTCATTCTTACCTTATTTCATCATTATTTATGTGGTTAACACATTTTATTGCTTTCGCATCCAGAACTAGATTTACGCATAAGAATAACAAACACTATTTCATGATTATAATGAATTGTGATGTTATGCATTATTTTTATCAGGACCTACACGCCACAGGATACAAGTAGCGGCACCATTGAGAGTCAAACGAGGGGCGTATTGGAATACTGTGGTGTAGTCTTCCCTGACTTCGGACTTTGGACGTCGCTTTGGATCACGGTCTTTCTTCTGAGAAATCAACTACTTTACTAATATTTTATAATTTATTTTGGTAAGCTGACGACTAAGATATAGGGTTATATTATAAACAAATGAACGTAGCACAGAGTAAATTAATATTATTTACCTAATCTACCGTAATGCATGGTTTATTTCAAGAAGCAGCTTTAAGCATAACAAATCAATATATTCATAGCAGCTTGTTCACTGTTCGTTATTGACCTACATCATAATGTATTGTGTTTGGAATTGAACATAGGTTTCCTAAATTTTCTTGAATTTAAACATTTATGTTTTTCCACTAATAATGTTTAAATGTCTGACCCATGATTTGAAAATCGATAATTTCTAAAATTAATTTTTTTTACTCATTATCGAACTATTTGAATATTTGAACCCAATTAACCATTTGGTAAATTAAGGTTCGATTTATTTACAAACAAATATAAATTATTATGATTAAAATGGATGATATAATACAAAATGGTTTGCAGATGTAACTACATTAATATATAATTAATACAACTTCAATGATAAGAATTAAGAATACAATACATAACTAACCGTGAAGCCTGTAGGACTAAATAATAATTTCTTCTTCTTCTACTTCAAGATTTAGGCTATGCAGCCTGTTCCGGCGAAGTTAAAGGTGGAGTCCATCTTATGCGTTGTCGGCCAACATCTCTTGTTCCTCTGGGATTATAGAGGAAGGTTCTTTTTTGGTATTCTTTCGTTGTTCATTCTCATTAAGTGTTCTGTCCATTTCTTATTACTTTCGCTGATTTTATCTTCAATTTTATATATAATATCTATTAATGTTAAATACGTTATAATATTATCCTAATATTTGAAATTTCCTGAAAATATATAATGTTCTTCTAGCTGCAGTTATTGTAAGATAACTCAGGGACTGTCCTATTATACATGTGCATAATTTCATTAATATATCATATGTTTTTCAGGAAATGTATATAACAAAATAATATATTTTGTGGAACTATCAAATCTTACTTCGTAGGGCCTACCGTTACCATAATTAAGATAGCACGCTATAAATCAAGTACTGTAGACATAAACACAAATTTATAAAATATCTAAATTTTCGAGTGCATAAAAATATCGTCCACATTAAACTTAAAACAATCTATTCTTAATGAATACAGGTACTGCTATTAATGGATACAAATGTGTGTGAACTGCACTGGTATTATTTATAATTTAAAAGTTGAACTTATAATTCTACTAACTTACTCACTGGACTATCGAACCGGTTCATGGCCGTGCGGACATAAGATCTCCTTACATCCATATCCTGAGGTAATATTTTTCAAACATCCCCCGCATAATTTACTTCTCTCAATGTTATTCTTCCACCTCATTATTGGCCTAACCACTGAATTTGACCCTTTTCCTTGTATTCCCTGAATTATTATTCACTCTTAGAAGTTAATGGGGGATAATTTTAGTCCAATGGAACCCATGTCCGCGTTTCTTGACGGTTTTTGCGTCTGACTCATAACTAACCCTTTCGGCGGCATAAATCTTGGGCTATTTATGTATCGAGTCATTCCTCCACGGCTAGTTATATATATAATGGAGGGTCTATAATTCTGTATTGATATTATTTATAATTTAAACGTTAGACATACAATTTGTATTCATAGAGCCTATTATTAAATAATAACAACTAATAATAATAATAATAATAATAATTATTATTATTATTATTATTATTATTATTTATTTCTATACAGATTTTTAATGTTTACAAATCTTTATATGCCTAAAGTTTGATTTGTCTTTCACCATTCGTTTCTATCCATCCACTCCATGTCCTCCAGTCCTCTTGTTTTCATTTCTGTTCTTATTTCTTGCATCCATGAGTTTTGAGGTCATCATTTCCTTCTTCTTCCAGGCAGACACCATTCCATTGTTTTTCTGGGTAACTTTTCCTCTTGTATTCGTCGTACATGTCCATACCTATTTAAGTGCTTGTATCTTACATAATCTACTATTGAATATCTACTGTCATATTCATTTTCTCTTATATGATAGTATTATTACTACCACTACTACTACTACCACCACCACTACTACTACTACCACCACCACTACTACTACTACTACCACCACTACTACTACTACCACCACCACTACTACTACTACTACTACTACTACTAAAAAAATAATAATAATAATAATAATAATAATAATAATAATAATAATAACAATAATAATAATATCGCGTATATAATATCCTTAAATATAATATTTCTTCCATAATCACAACTAGACACATTATATTACTCATATACCTGATATTCCACATCACCGAACTCCCCCCCTATTTCTATTTAAATATCGTATATACCACTGGACTCTAGATCTTCCTAATACAAGACATGATTGACGGACATTAGCTTCATTTGAAAGACATTTTAATACATCTATTTGTAAACGGTCTCTCACCACATAATTTTAAGGCGTTAGTTGTTTAGTTTCACAGATAATATTATTTCTTCTATGTTATGGAATTTTTCTCTGTCTACTATTTTTTTACTGGTTGAGTGGAATAGAAGACTTGACTTTAATTATGCCTGTTTAAATTAATAATAATGCATTATTGTATTATTATTCAATAATATAATTTATTACATTACATTATTTAGAAGCTATATTTTTGTCTGTCATGTACGTTTATACATTACATTGAAGATAGTTTTAATTAAATAGTATTTGAAGAAAATCATAGTTATATGTATTAACTAGTGGGTAATTATGGTAAAAATTTGAGAATTACATAGAAAAATTGTATCATGTGTCAGCTTACCAGAATATAAGTTTGTGCTATCCTGTTTTCTTCTTCGTCTCCTTCTCGTCTTCATTGTATACTTAATCACTTTTTTCCTTATTATTTTATGTTTAATCAGGTTTGTGTTTCTCGCTGGAATGTGTTTTCTGGTTGAGGTTTAATAAATTGTATTCATTTAATCAATTTGTTTTTGTTTTTAATATTATAACCTAATCATCAAATTTTTTACATCATGAAAGAAAGTAATATCCTTTCCTTTTCCTGCCATTTACATGTAGGAGGTCTCTGTTAATTTCAAAATTCGATTTCAGTGATTTATCATTAGTTTTTTTTTTAATCTGTAATGAACGTAATTTCTAATGCGATATTGTGTTACTATCCAGTAGCAGTTATGCTGACATTGAATTCCAAGAATTCTTAAACCTTCTTAACTCTTATGTTATCTCAATAAGGTCTACATGCAATTTTTAATAATAACTGTTGCAACAGAAGAAAATTCTGATAACATTTATTTTTATTTTATTTTCTTTAAGGAAAATAGTTAATTATCATAAGTAATGCCACGAGTGATTTCCAAATTATCGATAAATTCACAACTCACGAAGTGAGGAGTGAATTTATCTAGAGAATTTGGAAATCAAGATTGGAATTTGTTAGGACTATTTAATGAATAAAATTAAGCTGTTTACTCACAAGTAATTATTTAAATATAGTTATTTTAAAATATTTATATATTTATTGTAGACGCCGATGTTTGAAAACAAATGAGAAACGTTAGGTACGCTTCATCTGCTTATTTTATCACTGCAACCAGATCATACTATTTATTGCCAAAGGAACGCAATATTGTAAGAATGCTCTCTAGTGGAGAAAAAAATTAAACACATCAAACTGTATATTAATTCATTTCTGATGTCGTATGTTGTAAATATGACAATTATATTTTTCTGGATTATTACCTGGGAAAAAATAAATTTAAGAAAGTGCAAACAGTGGTTTCTTTTTTTGGTGGTATAATAAATTGCTACAAATGTTTTTATATTAACTCCTGCAAGCGCTAAGTGTTGACATCTATGTACTATATATACAATCTGGTAGCCATATTTCTTATAGGCACAGTCACTGCAAAATAATGGTCAGACCTGTTCAGAATATTAAAAAGGAGGAGCTTTCTTTAATATGGTAAATTTAACACTGATAAATATTTCGTGCAACACGACTCTGATTGGTTGTAAAACAGAAATCATTGAAACGTGATTGGTCATTGACTCCCATTTGGGGCACGAGTTAAATAGTCAGCAACAATCAATAATATAGATATAAAGTCCACTTACTTCACTCAACTAATTGTGTTATATTTTAATACTTGTAGTATATCATATACGGCAATAGGCCTATATAATATATATTAGGACCTATATAAAACGGGGTATTAACATTGAGATGATAATCTCAACTGTTTTAAAAATAATATCGAACAAAACGTACGGCATCTTTTAAAATATCAATAAGAGTCTCACAATACATGAGATTATTACAATTCATTAACAAATCTGATCCATTTTGACTATGCAATCATACATCTTGTATTAAATATTAATATTAATTTATCTCAAAACCAGTATTTCAATCAGAGACTAACTCCTGCTCCTTCTGCTGATGATGGGACTAGTCCCGAAAGGTCTACAGAGATTTAATACTTTAAAAGTTGAGGAAACGGACTTATAAGGTAACAATTTTATATTATAAAATGGAAAGAATTTTGAGGTGCGGCATCATTCCAATAATATAGCTGATATCATAACAATAGTTCAATATATGGGGACATGAAATGAAACAAAATGAACACAATTTGTTGCACCTTTTGTCCGATTACTACATCTTACCGCTTTTTCCTTCTTATTTTATACTCCAGCACTTTTTCCTCCACTCTTCTCTGCGTTCTTAATAGACAGGAAAGAAAAATGTATATTTTTTCTTCGTGAACAGCTTTTTAAAATCTCAATCTGGAGTCAACAATATTAAATAAATATGAAAATATAATTTATGTAATTTATACCCGAGAAGCAATGGTCAATCTGCAGTGTGAAGTCAACAATAGCAAATAATACATATTAAAATATAATTTATGTAAACCATCAATAACTTATATTCCAGCATCAATGGCCAATCTGCAGCTGTGAAGTCAAATGTAATTGTCAACAGTGTTGCTGCAACAGTTTAAAATGAGTTCAGTTATTACTAGAAATAATTTAACACTTTTCCATCCACTTATTTTTGTTGGCTCTGTTTTAATAGTCTGGACCACTATATAAGTATTACAACTAGGGTTTCACAGCAATAACATGACGAATGTTAAGAAGGATAAGTTGAATATACTTTCATAATTCAAAACGAAATTTATCGAAACTGATTGCATCCTTCTTCGATGTTCCATCTGCGAAGAACATATTCCAATAAACCAAAGAAATATGAATTGCCTCTTATGTACTCTATAAAGAAGAAAAAATTGGTACAAAATAATCTGCATATTATATAAACTGAGTTCATGTAACTGGATTAAACCTTAGTCCAATTGTTTTTCCTGCACTTTTTAGTGCACCTCTACATGTATTTTGAGAACCTTGATCGCCCTCTTACGACCAAAATTTGTACCTTAAAATCTCTTCCCTTGGAGCGGGATTTTAATGGGGTCTCCTCATTTTAAGGTGATGGTAAGAATTGCTTGTTAGGCGCCAGCATTTAGAATTGATTCCTCTTTAGTTGAGGAATTTGTATTAGCTCGGTTCTCGGTAAGGTCTTGGTCCCGGGATACGCAAGGGTTGTGCGGACACGATTATGTTTCTTGTTTGAGAAATGATGACAGAGTTGTAGATTTAATTTAACTTTAATAATTTCTATCACTTCATACAATTCCACAGACAATTATAATTAACACGTAGTGGTCGGCATTTATCATGTGATTACACTTACATACTGAAGTGGCTTAACTGACAGTGGGTTTATTAATTACACCGCGCCTATACTGTTATATAATATCACTCGTTTTTATAAATTAAGATAATTATTATTTCGACTTAATGTACTTCACTTGTGCGAATGGACGCGATTTCATACAAAGGGTCAGTTTCACCAACAGAGTTAACTGTATTTCGCCAGTTTTCCCCATGTAGTATGCATAGCTTAAACAGGCGTAATACAGTTACCTCTGTTGGTGAAACCGACCCTAAGTCCATTAACCAGGGACTCTACTGCAAATTTAGTAAGTATTTTAATTAGTGCTGTTGATCGCTAGACACGAGTGTGGGTGTCCATGTTGATACCACAAGTAGGTGAACTACTTGTGCCTTGGGCAACGCGAGATGAAGAGTGACTTAAGTTCGTGGTTCAAGCCATAAGGTAAACTCTGATTCCCACTCATCATATTTTGCTACCACATGATCATACCTACCTTAAGATGTAAAATTGTAAATCGTTGGTACATTTATCTATAGTTTTTTGGATGGAAGGGCTTGGAGACATGTGATTCGTCGTGACGTCAACAAGTGTCTTAGGCGCCGCTTTCCAACTATGGCCTGTACAGCTTGATCAAAGTTTGTGCAGCGTACGCCTAGGGATTTTCCCGTTCATTGACATTAGTGGTGGTGACGCTTACAGCCTAAAATCATCTTTGTCTATGCCCGTTTGGTAGCGTTGTTTACAATAAGTCGAGGTTTTCCAAATCGTAAATATTGTTTTGTGCTATGGCTGTCCACGTACAAGTTTTTAAGCATTATTATGAATTTACCCCACAAAGAAACGCTTATACTAGCTCGAGAAGAACAGGACCTCAAGAGATTTTCAACTTATTGTATATGTGTCTAGAGACTGTCACCGTACAATAGCGAAGGGTTCACTATCGTTGATTTGTCAGGACTGGACGTTTATTAGTTCTTCCGATCGAATCCCCAGAAGCCCAGATCGCCTTAATTTATGAATGATAATGGTATGATTAGATTCAATATGTATTTTTCGATTGAAAGGGATATACGCAAGATATAGGTCCGATGATTCTTTCTCCTACTTGATTGATTATTTATATATTTTCTTTCTATCTCCTGATTTATTAATTAACTGAGTTGCTCACTGTAAGGGAGGCTGAGTGAAATGAATCGGTATATCCTAATTATAATTAAATTTCGTAATCATGTGTTTTAATTTATCTCCCTTTACCCTAAAAATCAATTAATAATTAAAAGATTAAGGAAAAGTTTTAAATAGAATTATTTTCCCATAAAACCAGATATCCTATCTGCCGGCTAACATATCACCCACCCACGCAAGATATAATTACGTTCTTCAACAATTAATGTTATTGATATATATATATATATATATATATCTTTCATCGTATCCTTATCGATTACGACCAAGTTTGAACCCGCTAATTTCGGAAACAGGGATGAACTGTTACATAAGGAGCATCAGTATTTTCTGTTGGTTTAGTGATTCTGTTCGTACCAGTGCGCAGTGGTTGCAAGGCTCGTGGGTTTGGACCGTAGTTTATGGGTTTTAAGGGAATTATTTTATTCAGAAGTAAATACTAGGTCCCTTGGCGTAGATGTACGGAACGAAAAATTACCTATGTGAAATAAGAGGCCTCTGACAGGATTTTGTTAGCCCCTTCATGTCCAGATATGAATTGTCTTGCTAATGTACTTTGTTATTAAAGAGCTCCTTTAAATAGAATATTAACTAACTTTCTCGTGTAGTAATAGTATGTATTTAAATAAAAATTAAAAGAGTAAAAGTAGATCGTGAATAATTTCTTCAGTCGGATTCGATCTAAATTTAAGAGATGCTGAATACAACTCCTTACTAAATTCGCTTTATACTTTACATTTAGGCGATATTAAAAGTTATTGAAGTAAATATCGAACTGGATATTTCTCTTCACATATATTGAACGGTTTTCTTTCTTCTAAACTGTTTATGGTATTAATCTTATTGAGCAAAGTACTCACAACTCAGAGCAGAATATTTTCTTAATTTTCAATCATTGTGTGCATTTGTCGGTGTAATTGTGATTCATTCAATTTCCTCCTTTAAATTCAATGGTTGTTTGTTAGCGAGGCATGGTAGGTAAATTACACTTCAGCAATCTGGGTTCAATTCTCGACGGAGTCGAAGATGAAAAAATAAAACGGCCAAAATAAAAATAAGATAAAATAAAACACACAAGACACATAGTAAAGGAAAGTTCATGATAAAATAAATAATTGTAGAACATCCTTTGCCATCGATAGCAATTTGATTCCCTACCTTCCACTCCGACAACCCGAGTTGGTGAATATAAATATCCACCATAGATGTGGGTGTTTGTCCTGGGCTTGTGAAAAAGGTTGAAAGGTAAGTAATCCATCAACAACAACAGATAAAAAATCAGTAAAAAGTAAGTATAATGTCAGCCTCATTGAATTTCTGGCTTTAGAACAAGAGTCTTGCGGTTCGATTTTTGACCTGATATATATGAATTTTTCTCTTATGAGAGCTGTCCACATTTCATCAGAGTCTGTGTACATGTTTTTTTGACTGAAATTTGTCTATTTCTAATAAGGACAAAAAAGAAGAGGTAATCAGTAGCATCGAAAAAACTGAAAAAAAGTGAGAAAGGGATTTAAAAAACTAGCTTACATATCTAAAAAACACATGTTGCTGAATCGGTAAAGATAAAGATAGAGAAAAGTAAATTTGTTTATGAGTACAAAGTAAAGTATCTTTCATAACGTTTTTCTAACTTTTTTAAGCTTACAGGATCAAGGAGCTTGGCGTAGATATTTCGGAACAATGGTCCCTTATCAAAATAGGTCATTGTGTTTGTGATGATATACTGTGTGTGTTGATTTGACCCAAAAGGTCTAAAACTGCAATGAATTTCTTCTATTGCCGCAGTTACCAATTATTTCATTTAATTATGGTCTTTAACAAGTCATCACAAATCAAATCTGGGCGCGAAAGGTTGTTTTAAGTGTCGTACATATATGAAACGTGATCTACGGGTTTATTTTTCGTCCGGAGCAGAAATTTTACAAAATGTCTGACCGTTCCCTTGGTTCTTTTCGACAGGCGTATGTTAGATGTCAGTAAAAAATTTCATCTTCTTTCTTCTCTGCATCATCCCTCATACTACACACTAACACATAAACATACACTCCTCCCTGCAGACATTACAACAGTACATCACCTGCATTAAGTGGTTTTCTCACATGGGCATAATTGAAAATACACCACAATAACGGCATACATGCGCCTCGAGGGCGAAATCTGAAACACGAAACCGTAGTGGGTGGTATCAGAACACAGAAACATATTCAGTATTCATCTAATATGTAGTTTTATATTCTTCCACCGAATCAGGGTTTTCTGAACATTTCATAGCATGATTTTTGACATTATTACAAATTAATTTTCACCTTAATAAAAGCTAATAAAGATGCATAATGTACTTCTGATAACACGCTGTCGTTTAATGTCGCCTCAGTTTGGAATTTGGCGGTGCTTTTACTGTATCAGTTATATTCCAATAACACTAACAGAAGTTCTTTAAGATGCGTACAATACATTTTTTTTGTAAGCCCATGTTTTCCTTTACAGAGATTTAGGCGCTCTCCCCATACAGGGGCGAATTTGAACCATACTAAATTAGTTACACTTGTTTTCGTATAGATGTCATTTTGAGTGGTCCGTGGTCAGCGTTCCGCCTCATATGACATCTAGGAAAGCAAGGTAGTCATAGGACGGGAAAATTCGGTAAATTTTCCTTAGAGGCAATACATAAGAAGTTATATTATTGAATTGAAGATTTCAAGGAGGTACAAATATTTATTTATTATTATTATTATTATTATTATTACTTTATTATTATTATTATTATTATTATTATTGTTATTATTGCATTTCATGAACTGAGTTTAACGGCTTACATTATAGACACTTTTTTAATGTCACGCGCCACCCGGGCCTTACATTAGCACAACCTGTCATGAGAGGATTTTTTAAATCATGGATTATCAATTATATACAAACTTTTATTGAACACATAAGACCTGACGAGCCTCAGCTCAATATTAGAGCCTCCTCCGAGACAACACAACGATAAGATAAAAAACATCTCTCACACACACACATTCATACTAAACATTGGAATATGATATTGATGATTATGATGACCAGATGATGATCGAGGACCATTTGGGCGTTGAGGTTTCTTCATATATTCTTACAGGTGAGGAAATACCCCGAAAAAATCAACCAAGGAATTTTGCCGACCGTGATCGAACCCGGTTCACGGCTTACGAGGCAGCGAGACCACAACAGTGGATATTATTATTATTATTATTATTATTATTATTATTATTATTATTATTATTAAGGGCTAAGCATCGAAGATGCCCAAGATCGTAGGCTTTGAAGGTTTGGCACGGGAAGACGGCAGCAGCTGTAAAAACCCAATGATGATGATGATGATGATGATGATTATTATTATTATTATTATTATTATTATTATTATTATTATTATTATTATTATTATTATTATTATTATTATATTTGACATACGTAGGAGGAAATAATTATGATGAATCTAAAGAACAGGAAATTGAAGATATGAAATGGAATGAATATAGGGACCGGAAGAGGCTATTAATCAATACACAACTGAACTTACGTTTTTTGTAAACTATAAATAACCATTAATTAAATAAAAATAAAACGTAGTTTTATTTGATTTTCATATTTATTATATAATTGAGTGACAGCTGTTTCGGTACACTGTACCTTCTTCAAACATGTTAAATTATGAATTGTGTTCCAACTGATCTAAGCAACAATACAACAATATTTATTTAATTTTTTTAATTTAACAAAGGGGATTCATTCAAATCAAGTTGAGAATTTAACAGTTTGTTACTACTTTTAAATTTATTAATTTCTACAGCCTCCAAAAGATCTAACATCTTACCCTCATCAAAAACATGTAAAATTTCAAAATTTGGATCGAAACAATGATTAAATTGGAATAGGTGGTTAGCATATTATTGAATATTAGAATATTAATAAATTAGAAATTAATAAATTTAAAAGTAGTAGCAAACTGTTATATTCTCAACTTAATTTGAATGAATCCCCTTTGTTAAATTAAAAAATTTAAATAAATATTGTTGCATTGTTGCTTAGATCAGTTGGAACACAATTCATAATTTGTTAACATGTCTGAAGAAAGTACAGTGTACCGAAACAGCTGACACTGAATTATATAATAAATATGAAAATCAAATAAAACTATGTTTTATTTTTATTTAATTAATCAATATGGTTTTCATCAAGTAAACACCAACTCAATTGATTATATAATTAACTAACCCACTAGAACTATTGAATCTGGAAGTCCACGGGCGCGCGAAAAAAATTTGCTCATAAAATAACAAATGATGACTTTGGTAAACAATTGACCATAACTCAGAAGATATTAAGTTCAGGATCCATGTTCATAGGAACATTTTATTGTTGCATGATACCATGTATATTAATGTAAGAATTTTTCTTCCATATATTTCCTAATATGTCGTTTATGAATTGTGTGCATTGTCAAGATGCTCGCCCACAAGGTTCGGAAATTAAAAAAAAAAACAAAAAATATATTTTTGGGAGACTTCATATGAGAGTTTACAATGTGTGTTCAAATAGTTTACCATGATGTTCTGTAGATACTTGGTACCTTCACAAAAAAAACCGTACCACTAGTCGAACATAGCAAGATTGTATTTGTTATGGTGGAACTAATAACTGATTTGAGCAATCAGCTGATATCGAGTTTTATACACGATAATTTTGAAATTTCCCTAGAGAAATTAGTATTAGTTTCCCGAACACGGCTAGTACTTATGTTTATATACCAGATTGTGTACCACGTAGAATTAAAATATATATATATATATATATATATATATATATATATCCTCGTCGAATTTATCACACTCGGTTCAAGTACCTCGTGAAAAAAATTATCAATCCATGCTTACTCTCTTATGCAATTAGTGAACATAAAATGTCTTTTACATATAAAAGCGTTAAATTGGTTATTTTGCTACAAACTAATATATTCTACACATTCAAGGAAAAATGTTAACATACGAATACAAATGTCATTATCCTAGTTTCATTTTCACAGATATTTGGAATATAATTGTTTGCTGTATATTATAAATTGTATATGACAAGATAACAAAAATAAATGCCTGGACGGGATACATATATATATATATATATATATATATATGTATTTGTGTGTATATACTGTATACATATATGTGTGTGTGTGTATGTTTGTAGGTGTGGGTCTATTCTACTGGAATTTATTTATGAATGTGTTCCATAAAATATGAAATGAAACAATTTTACAGACTGTAAAATTATATTGACTTTTTTTTTACTTAAAGGGAGTAAGGCAGATTACGAGTTTTTGAGAATAAAGTTCTTAACACATTTATTGGGTCAAGAAGAGATGAACAGACAGGTGAATGGAGAAAACTTTACAATGCTGAGCTACATGATATGTAGGCCTAGGGCTATAGAAAGCCAGATATAATAAGGACATTTAAATCTCGTAGACTGCGATGGGCAGAACATGTGGCACGTATGGGGAATGAAGAAGTGCATGGGAAATTCTTGTAGGAAGATCATGGGGAACATTCCCAGTTGGTAGATCAAGAATGAGGTGGGAGAATAAAATTATCCATGATTTGAGGGACCTGGATTATACAGGGGATGATTGGAAACAATTACCTAAAGATAGGCATGTATGGAGAGCTTATGTCCGAGCGTCCATGAACCTACGTGTACGGTAGAGCCAGTGAGTTAGTTAGGTTTACTTTTTTAAAATGTTTTGTTGATTATCCATAAATTTCATCATTAATAATTCTAAAACGAATCAGGCATTCGGGCATGTTCCACCTGAGGTGAGATGGTTTCTTCATCGCTTATTCTGCTATCCAAGCACTGCGTTGGCTCTATAGACAAGCAGGTTTGAATTGGCCTGTCCCTAGGCATCTTTGATATATGCTCGAACAGTTTTATGCTATTTTTCGAAAATTTTGTCCATTTTTTCGAATTTTCGAGTGCATCAAGATATCCTCCGCATTAAACTTAAAATAATCTATTTTTAATGAATAACATACAGTTAACCCTGTAGAAAAATAAAATTAAAAAAAACAAAAATGTTTAAATATCTTGATGAAACCATTTCCAAAAACTTCTAAGGTTTCAATGAAGGATGAGGTGTTTACTTATTACCTGATGTCGAAAATGCTTTTATGATCGAAACAGTATTGCCAGCTGTTAGTCTCGGCAGTCTCACTTCAGTTGTGCCATCATTTGGAGTTGATTTGAAATTAAGGGCATTGTTTCTGATCCATATACCAACATTTCAAAACTGTATTTAGTCTGACTTTTCGTAGTAATGTTGATTTCATAGTATCTGAAAAAATGTTTATAATTGGCTTATTTTTGTCAACATTCCTTGAGTTTATGTAGGAGAGATCACAACCGTGGTAATTTCTTCCACTGATTTGCTTTGTATAGTGATTATCATTAATACCAATTTTAGATCTTTGATGATCTTTTCCTTCAAATGTCATTATCTTAGTTTCATTTTCACAGATATTTAAAATATAATTGTTTGCTGTATATTTTAAAGTGCATACGCTTTTTTATGAAGTGTTTTCAGATGTACTAAAATGATCTGATCAACTGCATAAAGTAACATATTAAGGAAGTAGTTAATAATCATAAAGCGTAATGTTAATTTAGTTTCTAAAGTCTTCATAGTGTAATTTATATAAATGTTAAATAGGATATTGGACAGCCCTGTTTTACTCTGGTTTATTATACTGCTTTCACTGCTTGTAGTATTGTTAACTTTTATTTTGACCTTTGTACCTATATACATATATGTTTTGTATTGCACGAGTTACAAGTTCTGAAATTCCTGTTTTAATTATTAATACAACTTCCCAAAGTAGACCTCTGTCCGTAATATTATTTTTTTTTATTTTTAACAATTGCAACTAGGATTCCTATATTTATTAAATAATTTGTGCTACTGTAAAAATATTATGAATGCAGGATCTGTTTCGTCTGAAATAATGTTGTTCTTCAACCAGAAATGCTTCTGTAATTTAGACTGAATTTGATTGACTGATTTCTCTATAATTATTGCAATTTTCCCCTTCTTATAGTCCTAAATGGGCACAACAGATCACTGCAATCTTCAGAAATTCTTCCACTTATCCAACAGATATTAATTAAATATAAATATTTGTAAAAAAGATATACGGGTAGGAGTTTTTTTAATAATTCCGTTAATACCATATAAACCTAGTGCTTTCCAGGACTTTCCAGTGCGAATTTTACGTCTTATGTAAATATGGTGTATCTAAATATATATCTAAAATATTTTAAGATAAGGATAATAACGAGATTTTGTGTTTACGGATAATATTCTTGAAGAAGCAGTACAATCTGGAGAACTAAATGGAGAAATAAATGTGAAACGTGGAGGCATGGAAAGTGTATTCTTTCATAAATCAGTGATGTCATGAACCACTTTGTTTCATATGTGATTTCAAAGAATTTGTCTTAAATTGTTTACTTTTATATGTACCTGTGGTTAATATGTCCGAGTTGTGCAACTGTAATAAGAAAATCAAAATAAAATTAATAGTTTATCTACTGCAATGAACTATACATTTCCCTATAATAAATTATTCCTTAAGACACACTTATGTTTGCCGATAGTTTCTTTTTATTTAGGCCTATATATACTTTAAGAGAATTTTGACTAGAAATTCCTTAAATTTACTTAAGATATATTTCGTTATTAGATTTCATGAAACGCATATAAAAATAATAAGTAAATTTCAAGAACTCCA
This sequence comes from Diploptera punctata, assembly GCA_030220185.1. Classification (NCBI taxonomy): domain Eukaryota; kingdom Metazoa; phylum Arthropoda; class Insecta; order Blattodea; family Blaberidae; genus Diploptera; species Diploptera punctata. The sequence continues at coordinate 332,836 of JASPKZ010003435.1, forward strand.
TATCTGTAGAGTTTGTTTTAGCTATCGCCTAATGTACCTGTAATTGTAATGATAAAGAATTGTATAGATATGACAAGTTATTTCCTAAACTGTGATATCGTATCCTAATTTCCTTTTGCTTAAAACCAATCAAAGACCACAACTACTTCCTTAATTAGTGTAGAAATCTGCAGCTTCCTCTCATTTTATCAATTATACTTTTATCTCTGAAGTTGAACATAGGCTCAATTCTAGAAATGTGTGCTATTATGCATTGCAGAGACTCTTGATGTCCCAACTCCTTTCAAAAAACGTTAAACTGAAAATATATAAAACTATTATTTTACCAGTTATATTATATGGATGCGAAACATGAACTCTTACTTTAAGAGAGGAAAGGAGATTACAAGTATTTGAGAATAAAGTACTTAGGAAATTGTTTGGACCAAAGAGAGATGAACAGACAGGTGAATGGAGAAGACTACTTAACAATGAACTACGTGGTCTTTATAAGAAGCCAGATATAATAAGAACAGTTAAGTCTCGTAGACTGCGATGGGTAGAACGTGTTGCACATATGGGTAATGAAAGACTTGCATGGAAGCTTCTTGTAGGAAAGCCAGAGTTGGTAGACCAAGAATGAGGTGGGAGAATAATATTAACTATGATTTGAGGGAAGTAGATTATACAGGGAATGATTGGAAAGCATTAGCTCAGGATAGGGATGTATGGATAGCTTATGTCAGCGCGGCCATGAACCTACGGGTTCGATAGTGCCAGTGAGTAAGTAAGTAAGTATCTCTGAAGTTGTAACTTGTTTTTACTAGTATACTAGAAGGTCGTTGGCGTCTCTTAACACAAATGGAAATTTTGAATTCAAAACATAGAAATGAATAATGTACATTCGATATGTTGTGTATCGATATTTTGTGTATTTACCCAAGTCATTGAAACTAGTCTACTGAAAATAAAATATTATTAATTTTCTTTATTTAACTGCACTCATTAGCATTAAACTCATTAGCGCCGCAATTCGGATATGGACGTGGAAGTCCCGACAAATATTATTCAGGGAACTTTTACATGGGTTGATTTTTTCGTAAATCTGCTAAAAGAGACCACGGATTTAGTCTCTTCCGAAGGAATCCATGGTCAGTATTCTTACGCACAGGGAATGTATCAATCCCTATCGAAAACACTTGTTAGTACCACCAGAAGAAATAAACATTTTTCAAATTTTAAAACTTAGTTTGAAGGGAGGTGTCTTAAAATATAGGCTTATGTAAGACATTGAAATAAACCAAAAAAATTCATTATGTGTAAGAATTACAAATATGTTTTTTAATTAATTAATCAATCATGAAAATTAAAACTCACTTTAAGTCTGATTCGTACTACAATTACTACTTAGTAACTAAAGCTTATCTGGTAAGTCATCCCAGGCCTAGTAGTATATTGTTTAAATTATGAAACACCAGAAATACTTTGTATCCAACTTTCAAAATTACGCAGGTTTTCTTTGGAATCATCGGCACAAATTTAAAAGATCGCATAGAAGTTAAAAACAAACATTTTAAGATTCATAATTATCTCATATTCGCTAATTACGATGTTACGATGAGACACTATTCCTTAAACATAATTTTACCAACAGACACATTTATCAAGCAATTGTAGTTAATAATAATAATAATAATAATAATAATGATAATAATAATGATAATAATAATAATGATAATAATAATAATAATGATAATAATAATACCCCTCAGGGGTCCTCATCTAGGGGATATGTGGATGGCGACCACAAGGTGCCCAAGCTGTGCAAAACATTTCTTCCACTTACTTGTGTTTTGCACTCTTTTAACTTTACTATCTAACCTCTCTTGGTTAACTCTTGTTTTTTTTCGACCCCGACGCTATTAGGGCATCCGAGGGCTAGGGAGTCTTTCCTTTCTTCCATTTCTTCTTTCCTTTATTTTCTTTTCTTCTCCAGAAAAGCCTGACCAGAGGCTATAAGATGGCAGCCCCATCACTGGTCTTGCCTTCCTTTGGCCGGCAACCAATCGAAGGGACTATTATTATGCTTTCAAGTCTTATACGAGAATTTCCCGGAAGGATCAAACTAATGAACGCTGGAAGGAAAATTTACTACAGGATCGTAACAGGCCTTGGCCTAATACTTGAAAGGAAGAAGAAGAAGATAATAATAATAATAATAATGATAAATAATAATAATAATAATAATAATAATAAAATAATAATAATAATAATAATAATAATAAATAATAATAATAATAATAATAATAATAATAATGATAATAATAATAATAATAATAATAATAATAGTAATATAAGAACAATAATAGTAGGATATTATGTGGGCTGAATTGGAGTACACACGCAGACACATGCTATTTTTTTATGATGAGAGTGGCCAAGATGGTCCTTCATTGTTGACCTCACATTCACATGTATTTATGACAGAGGTGGAAGATGATCCAGCAAGTATAGCGGTGATATGTGCCAGCATGTCAGATCTACCAGATGATAGTTGGTTTTATCAATTTGAATCTGAAATTTCACTTCAGTATCACCCTTGTTTAGTGTCCGGACATTGATAAAAGTAGAGTGAATGAGATTATGCCCGAGATATAATAATAATAATAATAATAATAATAATAATAATAGCTTTATTTTACCTGGCAGAGTTACGGCCTTAATGCCTTGTCTACCACTCAACCAGGTTTAAAAAAAACACAAAAGAAAAGTCTTAAATCTAAATTACAATATATATATATATATATATATATATATATATATATATATATATATATATAAACGATTACAAGTTATGAATACAATACAATTAATATTTATAATGTATTTTGATTTACTCTAAATTTAACGAATTAAATATATAATATGTACAAGATATTTAAAAAACGAGGAAAAGATTAATGACATAGTATAAACTTAAATAAATAGAAAAAAATAATTATTAGACAACAGGTAACTGTATAAGCGTGACTTAAAGGTGCCAAGTGTGCGGCAACCCCTGATATCTTGAGGAAGGAGATTCCAGGAGCGGGCGGAGGCTGCTGTGAAGGAAGTAGAATAGGAGGAAGTGCTATGAAGAGGAATTGTTAGCAGACTGCTATCTTGTGACCTAGTGTCAATATTGTGGTAGGAGGATAACTTCTCAAATCTGGACGCCAGGTAAGTAGGAATGTAGGAATTCAGAAGCTTGAAAAGTAGTGAAAGAGAGTGCAATTTACGTCTGTCAGTAAGACGGAGCCAAGAGAGGTTATTAAAGTGTTCGGAAATATGGTCATAACGGCGGATATTGAAAATGAATCGAACGCAAGCATTATGAACACGCTGGAGTCTCTGCGACAAGGCATAGTTCAGATCATTATATATAATGTCACAATAATCGAAGTGTGGTAACACAAGATTCTGCACTAGGATTTGTTTAACGAAACTGGGAGAAAATTCTTTAAACGTCTAAGATAATGTAAGATGGAGAAAGTCTTAGTATAGTATGCTTATGAGTACACTACAGCACCTCAAACCCTAATCAGTAACATACTCATCTTTAAATGAATATATGTCATGATGAGGAATTAAGCATTCACAAAGTTCATTTCCTGAGGCTTACATCACATTCCTTAAAATATTTAAATCACAAAAAAATTCAAACTTTTCTAATTTTTTCACTTCGCTGGTTTAAAAATGGAAATACGCTAAAAGGTGAAATAGTTATTTTAGTTTTGCTTTTGTACTAACTGTAGCTGACAAATCTGGTATAATATTAATAATTATTTTAACTGGCAGAGTTAAGGCCCTAATGCCTTCTCTTCCACTCAACCAGCGAGTAGTAGAATTATACAAAAATTACATACATATTACAATTTTAAGATATTATTAAAATACAAACTAAACAGAATACAATGATGACGTGATCTAATTATAGCTAATACTAACAAAACATGGAATATAATTCAATTAAAATTATATGAAATAACGTAAATAACTTCCTAGATGATTATTTACAGAATGCTGTATATAGTTGTAATGCAGCTAATGTTTTCATTTTGTCGAACTTAAGATATCAGTATATCAACATCAAATTACTTTGAAATAAGATAAAGGAGACCATGGGTTCTTTATATCGAAACCCGAAGACAATATTTGAAAAAAAATGTTCAAGAAATTTAACTTTCTCTCGCCAGAGAGAATTTAAAATTATATATATGTAATATGCATTTTCATTGGTTTAATATAGAACCCAATAGGCCTACCATTTGAAATTGTGGGAAATATAAAACACACTTATTAAAATGCTAACAAATGTTGTTATTAATGTTAAAATTATTTAAAATAAAAAAATATTACTCAAAACTTAACCATGTAAATCTGCGGTAAAACCATTGATGATATAAATGGTTTTTGGACTGGATTTGAACTGATGATAGTAATCGTTAAATAATTTTTTAAAATAATGATTCATGAAACTATATTAACTAGTTTAGGAAAGGGAAAAAAGACGCCCAATACGATATAATAATGAATTAAATAGAAATCACCTACCAGTAATGTTATTACAGATAAAAAGACTACTATGTTAAAATGGATTATATTTTTTATTTAATTTCTACTTTACCTGATGGAGTTAAGACCGTAAGGTCTTCTCTTCCACTTCGCCAGGGTTAAATTATACATTCAATAAGAATTAAGATAAATGATGCATAATATATATATATATAGACTAAACAATATAAAGTTGATAAGGAAAAGAAAGAAAAGTAATAATAATAATAATAATAATAATAATAATAATAATAATAATAATAATAAATATCAGAAATAATGAAAAAAATGTATCTTTCGCCTGTCTTCCTATCGGAGACAAGACATTTCAAATACAGCAGTTATGAGATCTGATCTACGGAGGTTGCATATATAAAGTGCACAAGCATTATGACCTCGTTGCAGTCTTTGTCCGGATGTGATACTCATGTCAGTTAAGAGTCACATAATCGAAATGCGGCATAATGGAGGTTGAGACATTTTTTTTATGAAGAAGGAAGGAAATTTTTCAAACTTTACGTAATGGAAGATTTTTTTGTAAGATTCTCTTAAATGAACCTGCCAACTAACCTTGCAGTTAAAAACGGCAGATTTTTTTGACACGGCCTTGGTACATAACGTTTCTATAGAAGATATTTCAAGGTAGATCTCGCATGCAATGTTTGACAGTTCCCTTTTAAGAATAGCTTTAATGATCGTATTACTAGAACAGAATTGTAGAGGGAAAAATTCAATATGAGTTGATGTCAAAATCTCAGTTTCAAAAACAAGTTACTATTTTTTTAGAATAGAATAGAATAGATTTATTCCCTTGAGCACAGTGTCCTTTATATCCCTCCTCATCATACTACCTATTATTCGAAATCTTTTACAGTTTCTCTTGCTAGAACATGGAATTCACTTCCACCCTATGTCAGAGACTGCCAAACTTTACCATCTTTCAGAAATAAATTGAAAATAAAATCACTAACAGAAACAACTCACTAATATTACTTTTTAAGAATTAATAATGCGTTTTTGCATTATTTAATAAAATAGACTTAGGATTTGTTAATATATTTACCTAATGCCTTGTATAAAAAGCATAGATTAATTCATTGTAGTTTATTACTTTCTTTGTATTTTTTTTTTTTTCTTTTTATGTATAGTAGATTCGAGCTGTTATTCCTTTTTTTATTCATTGTATCATTAATTTAATTTTAATTGTATTTAGTTTCATTGTATTATTAGACATTATTTTCATTATTATTCAATATGACAGATAATTAATTGTTCAATGACTATTATTGTAACTTTTTTTTGTATTCATATGTAACATATGTTTGTCTTGTTTAATATGACTATTGTTGTATTTTTTTTGTATTCATATGTAACATATGCTTATTCTGGTGAGTGGAAGAGAAGGCCACATGGCCTTAACTCCACCAGGCTAAATAAATCTATTCTATTCTAAAAAACAAGTTACTATTATAACTAGGTAATCAATATCCAAGTTGATTGGCAGAGTGAAGGATGGTTCATGACCTTCGATATATTTTATATCTGATTGCACTACCGCTGATCTGTATAGCTTATGCATAGTTAAAGTCGTGAGTCGACCATTCAAATCACTTTTATGACTACCTCATGATTCACGATCTTTTGGTCTGATATAAGTTTCTAACTGAACAATAATGTGCATAACTGCACGTACTTATCCGTATGATCGGGATCGGCATATTCAATCATTCTGTATATTAGATACAACAAAAGAAACACTGTGACAAATCATATAATAAGTTAATATAATTTTCTCGACTTACCAAGAGCTGAAAACATTTCAAAGAGCAGATATTTTTTATTTTCATATTTGATGGTATTTGTTGATGCTTTAGAGACGTTGTAGGCAGCATTATCAGCATCACTCTAAAAGAAACAACAAAGAAGATAATTTTAATATAATTAAAACAGTCGAATGTAAAGATAGTAATTTATGGGAATAAAAATTTGTCCCGCTGCTATGTAACACGCACACACGTTTATACTGACTATTTAACTCATGCCCCAAATGGGAGGCAATTGGCAATCACGATACAATGATTTTTTATTTACAACTAATCACAGTTGTGTTTCGCCTAGAATTTACTAACTAAAGTTTATCATAATAAAGATGGTACCTCCTTTTTAACATTCTGAATAGGTCATAGCATTATTTTTCAGTGACTGACTCACTACGAAATACGGCTACCAGATTGTATATATAGTGCCTGAATGTCAACACATAACACATGCGGGAGTTAATATAAAAACATTTGTAGTAATTGATTATACCACCAAAAAAAGAAACCACTGTTTGCACTTTCTTAAATGTATTTTTCCCAGAAAAATATCACTGTCGTATTTACATCATAGGACATCAGAAATGAATTAATATACAGTTTGGTGTGTTTCATTTTTTCTCCACTAGAGTGCATTCTTACAATATTGCGTTCCTTTGGCAATAAATAATATGATCTGGTTGCAGTGACGAACAAAAGAAGCAAATTGAGCATACCAATCGTTTCTCATTTGTTTTCAAATATCGCCGTTTACATTAAATATATAAATATTTTAAAATAACTATATTTAAATAACGATTTGTGAGTAAACAGCTCAATTTTATTCGTTAAATAGTCCTAACCCATTCTGATTTCCAAATTCTCTAGATAAATTGGATATCATTCGTGGCATTACTTATGAACAATAATAAAAATTATTATTAATATCAATCTGCTACTGAAACTCAATTAAGAACACTAATTTTTTTTATAATTTGTAATCAATTTATCCTATTGCAAGTCGAAACTCCAATACTTTGTACACATGCGACATTTATTTATTTTCTAATTACTGATAAATCGGTGTATCAGTTTCATACGTATTTTTTCATACACTAATTAAACTAACTCCTTGGTGTTACAGAACCCGTAGGTACAAAACCGCGTGGACGTGAAATCTCCATACATCCCTATCCCGAGGTGTTTTCCAATCATCGATTGTATAATTTACCTCCCTCAAATTATTATCGTTAATGTTATTCTCCCTCCCAACTCCCTTCAAAAAACGTTGAACTGAAAATATATTCTTCTAGTTATATTATATGCATGCAAAACATGGACTCTTACTTTAAGGGAGGAAAGGAGATTACGAGTATTTGAGAATAAAGTTTTTAGGAAAACTTTTTGGACAGAAGAGAGATGAACAGAGAGGTGAATGGAGAAAACTACATAACAGTAAACTACATAGTCTTTATAGGAAGCCAGATATAATAAGAACAGTTAAGTGTCGTAGACTGCGATGGGTTGGATATGTGGCAGGGATGGGGAATGAAATGCGTACATGGAAGCTTCTTGTAGGAAAATCAGAGGAAAAACGCCCAGTTGGCAGACCAAAAATGAGGTGGGAGAATAACATTAACTATGATTTGAGGGAAGTAGATTTTGCAGGGAATGATTGGAAAGCATTAACTTAGGACAAGGATATATAAAGAGTTTATGCCCGCGCGGCTATGAACCTACGGGTTCAATAGTGCCAGTGAGTAATACGTTATTTTCCCAACACATCATTGGCCTACTTACTGGTCGCTTTCCCTCTGCTTTTGAGTTTTACGTCCCTCTGTCATACCCCATTTGAGCCATATGTTCTGTCCATAACAGATTAAGAAATTTAGCTGTCATGACATCTGGTTCAAGTAGCTCACTCTTACATAGCCTTCTCCCTTCGCGTGTCTCTCTCTTTCTCTCAGGTCCATGATTTTCCTAAGAACTAAATTCTCAAATACCCGTAATAATTTCTCCCCCTAAAGAAGTAGCCCGTGTTTCGCTCCCATATGATATAACTCAAATATTATTTTTTTTTATATTTTTCCGTTGGAATATTTTTTTTCATACACTAAATAAAAAATACATATATATTGAACTCGTGTCCAGCTCAGGGTCGGGTCGAGAGATGAGATGAGATCAAGCCCCTATATAGGGGTCTGTGAATGAAACGGTGCCGTTCGCGCCACGGGGCAGTTGAACGAAATGAGACGAAATGGATGAAGTGAGTATGGAGAAATGGAGGAATGAAAATGTGGCAGGGGGATAACGGGAGAAAATCAGTTAAAAACCTGCCCTAGCTCCGTTTCGTCCAGCACAAAACCCACATATACTGACCGATTCTCGGTCTTGGGACCCCAGCGTCGAAAGGTGAGTGTCTAACCGCTTGCACCACGGAGTCGCCACTCATACACTACATAAGATAATATACTTATCTTAAGATGCGGGGGGGGGGAAACATTGCTTGGCCTCATAAAGCTACTCAAAAAAGCCAGTTTTATTATTTTGCATAAAAACAAAAACTTCGCTTCATATTGTTTCCTATTGTTTAATCTGAGAATTAAACCACTCAGAATTGTATAAGTTTATCTTGGTTCAAAGGCGATATTACGTACACGGTATCAAGTGTCCATTAAATAATTATGGTATCCGACATTGGGAAGTTCTTCGAACTCTATTCAGAGTTCATGTAAATGCTGGTAAGTTCGGAACTTCTTTGTCAATCGTTTTTGTCTTCAGTCGTCATGTCTGTAATAAATGTAATTCAATATACCACATGACTAACATATAAATGAATAATTATAATTATCATAAGTAATGCCACGAGTGATTTCCAAATTATCGATATATTCACGACTCACGAAGTGAGGAGTGAAATTATCTAGAGAATTTGGAAATCAAGAGTGGCATTTGTTAGGACTATTTAACGAATAAAGTTAAGCTGTTTACTCACAAATCATTATTTAACTAGAGTTATTTTAAAATATTTATATATTTAATGTAAACGGTGATGCTTGAAAACAAATGAGAAACGATTGGTTCGCTTAATTTGCTTCTTTTGTTCATCGCTGCAACCACATCATAATATTATTTATTGCCAAAGGATCGCAATTTTGTAAAAATGTACCCTAGTAGAGAAATTTATAACCAACTATATAGGTATTAATTAATTTCTGATGTCCTATGATGTAAATATATCAATTATATTTTTCTGCAACGTCATTTCCTGGAAAATAATTCGTTTACGAAAGTGCAAACAGTGGTTACATTTTTGTGGTATAATCAATTGTTACAAATATTTTTATATTATCTCTCACATGCACTTTCTGCTGACATTCATGCACTATATATGCAATCTGGTAGCAGTATTTCTTGGAGGGTCAATCACCGCAAAATAATGCTATGACCTATTCAGAATGTTAAAAAGGAGGTGCTTTCTTTATTATGATAAACTTTAGTTGATACATTCTAGGCGAAACACAACTGTGATTGGTTGTAAATAAAAAATCATTGAAATGTGATTGTTCATCGACTCCCATTGGGGCATGAGTTAAATAGTCTATATGAACATATTTTGTCGTTCATTTCCTTAGTATAAGCCTCTCGATTTAATGTATTTTAACATGTCCCACACCTGACGGGTCTTAAAGGGACGCGGCCTATCAAGAGAATCTTCTTAACTTTTGATCTCACACATACAGTTTGATCACACAAATTAAATTTGAAGAGAAAAATATATGCCTAAATCGAGAGATATTGAGTTCATATCCCGATTTAGGCATATATTTTTCTCGTCAAATGTAATGTGTCATTCAGTGAGTAGTGATAAATTTAGTATTAAAACATTGATCACACAAGCACTGTGATGGCTTCCATGGATGAATTTACAACTCAATTCCAGTGCCACCTCCGAGATAATACAAACATTTATGACAAGACACACATTATTCACTAATATTAACTAAACATAAAATTAATATTGTATGGATGACCAGTGGTCAGATGGTTATCGGGGACTATCTTCTTCTTCTTCACTTCCTGGTTTAGAGAAGAGTTGCCTAACTGTCTTCACTAATAGATCTAAGACCATCTCTTCCGAGGACGTCCGACATCTTTTCTTCCTCTTGGAAAATAATGGAAGATTTTATTTGGTAATCTACATTCATCCATTCTTTCTACATGTTCTTTTCACTGTATCTTGTTGTTAAATATATTTTCTTTTATGGAGTAGATCTGCAGTTCTTCACGGATATCCTCGTTTCTTATCTGGTCCATTCTAGTGCAGCCTTTTACTATTCTTAAAAATTTCTTCTCGGCTGCTTGGATTTTACTTTCTTGTGTGGTAGTGGTAATCCAAGATTCACTCCCATACAAAAGGACAGGGACAGCCATTGTTTTATAAAATTTTAATTTTGTTTGTTTATGGGCTTTATTATTCAATGTTCTATTTATTGTACCACAAATAGCTTGAAACCGATGTGTTTTGTGTTCAATATCTTTATCATACCCATAGCTGATGTCACATCCTAAATATTTAAAGTGGGATACTTGTTCAATAATTTCGTCTCTAATTACTATTTTTGCACGCAGAGTATTTCTTCCACAAAATGCCATTACTTCTGTTTCACTTATTGAAATTTTAAAATTATAATCTCTACATATTGCATTTAGTTTGTAAATGCAGCCAATTGTAACATATCTTCATCATGGTGTAGTAAGACTAAATCATCGGCGAAAATTAAGTTATTAATACTTGAGTTATTGTTCAATCCAAGACCTTTGTCCATTATAATTTTCCATTGTTTCATAATGTCGTCGATATATATATTAAAAAGATTGGGCGATAGACTACACCCTTGTATAACTCCTTAATTTATTTAAATTTTCTTCTGACCTTTTTCCATCAGTTTTTATCACTATTTTAGTTTCTTCATATAAGTCTTGGACTAATTTTATTAGATGGTGTGGATATCCTCGTTCCTTCATTATTTCCCATAGTATAGATCTATTTACTCTGTCAAAGGCCTTTTCAAAATCAATGAACAACAAATATGTTGGCATAATTAAATTATCTTCTCTTTTCAATTAGTCTCTTTATAATAAACACATTATCACTACAGGATCTTCCCTTTCTAAACCCTGCTTGTTCTTCTTCTAAGAGTTGTCAGATATCTTCTTCAATCCATTATTTATTATTTTTGCATATAATTTATAAGTGGAGTTCAATAAGCTAATACCTCTGTAATGTGTACTATCTAATCTATTTCCTTTTTTGAAGAGAGATATGACTTCACCTATCTTCTAATTTTCAGGTATTTTACATGTCTTCCAACATTCGTTTATTAAGTTTAATAATCTTATTTCTGCAAATAAACCTGCATACTTTATCAGTTCGTTGTTTATACCTTCTATACCTGGTGCTTTTCTAATTTTCATTTCTTTCAACGCCTCTCTCATTTCGCTTAGAGTAATTATGTCTATTTCTGATTTATTTTCACTTTCAGAAGGCCGTATCGGGGACTATTTGGGTCATAAATTTATCTGAAATATGTCTTACAGATGAAGACAAATTCCGAGCAATCCTCGCCCAGGAAATGTGTTCCGATCGAGGATTGAACCCAGGCTAGCTCCATACGAGACAACGAATTAACCTCGGGACCACAGCCGTTGGTACAACAATAATAATAATAATAATAATAATAATAATAATAATAATAATAATAATAATAATAATAATAATAATAATAATAATAATAATAATAATAATAATAATAATAATAATAATAATAATAATAATAATAATAATAATAATAATGATAATAATAATAATAATAATCATAATCATAATCATAATCATAATCATAATCATAATCATAATCATAATCATAATCATAATCATAATCATAATAATAATAATAATAATAATAATCATAATAATAATAATAATAATAATAATAATAATAGTCCACCGCTGTGGTCTCGAGGTAGCAAGTCGCCTTGCCACGCAGCGGGCCAGGGTTCGATTCCCGGTCGAGACAGGCTCCTGGCTGAGGTTTTTTCCGGTTTTTTTTCTCACCTGTAAGACAAATGTCAGGAAGCGTAGAGCCTAACGTACCCAGAAAATCTTCAGACCATCATCGTCATTCTTATCATTATCATCATTATCCTTCACTGGTGTGGAAGCAACGGGAAGGTAACACACCTATGATTCCCTAGTAAAGCTACAAAGCATAGCATGAAAATGCTATGATTGCAGTGAAAGTCCTGCCCTCGGAAGAATTACTGTGGATGGAGATATATATATTAATAAATCCCAAATACTAATCTGTGTTTTATCAAATTAATATTAATAATAAAAATCATAAAAAATTATACTCTAAGATTCGTTTCGCAATTTTGAAATATTTTAAAATTATATGTAGGCCCAATCTCCTTTAACAGAAGACAGTTGCAATACCATCGATGTTTCCCTTATAAATATAATAACATATTGTTATTAATTTAAAAAATTAATATTAACTTTTAGTGAATGTGGTCACGCCGTGAATTACCACAAGAGATATCAAATTTTGTGGTAAAAAACTACCGTGGGACCATTTAGCATCCTGTGCCTAATCAGAGGAAGCAATAGGTAATAAGTGGTCAATACATTTTGGACAAGTGCATATATATATATATAGCAGCATCGCTACCTGTCTCCAAATATTCCAGTTAGAATTGCAACATTCAACTCTGACAAGGTATGAGATGGTTCATGTTACTTTGTAAATAAACAGAGATCACAGTTAAGTGTTAGTTTTCAATTATTACAGATACACAAGCTAAAAAAATAATATATCGTTAGTTGCTCTTTTTATATTTTGTTTGTTTAATCAGGCTAAAGATAATTCCTTTAAAATTTACTACGAAACAACGTTCAGATCACCATGTAAAAGTTAAAAAATATATAATTTGCACCTGAGATCTTAGTCTTCCTCAACAGCATTCAGTAGTTAAGGACAACAGAGATCTCATACACCAATTTTATATTTTAACTTTTAAAAACAATGGTTTTCCAATGTTTATAAGTTTTACATAAAGTTAAATTCTGTATTTTTCTAAGCTCGATTCGTTGATTTGTGATGCAGATTTGGTATTCATTTACAAAATAATAAATGGAACTGTAAGAGAGGTTAAATGTACCATATTATTAATGGTGAAGCAACTATATTAATATGACTTTATTCCATTTTATTTAAATTTCTACAAATATCCTTTTTTCGTGTTTAAAAATAACATAAATGACTGATTTAATCGAAATAAAATACTGAATTCAATACAATTAAGGTCATACATATATTTCTCGCGACGTAGAGGAGTGGACTAGTGAATCATGCCTTGGCGCTGAGCAACAGAATGTGTTAGTTCGAGTACCCATGGGAGAACAAATTTGCTCATGGTATTTCGGTCAGTATGGAACTATTTTTCATCCAGCATCATAAGAAATATAGGCAACTAGAAGAACCAGCTTCTCTAGATGATAAAACCATTAGAAACTGCTGCAAAATCAGACATGCTGAACATATGTCATTCTTATATTGAATGGATGATCGCCTTTGTAAATGGTTCACGGTTCATGTTAAGTGAACTACCTCCATATAGGCAAGGACCTTCAAGGCCTGTAGAAAAAAGGAGTTTACATATCGCTAGTACATTTAAATAAAAACATATTTTAAAAATTATGATTTCAGAAAGAGAATTTAAAAACTTTTTCTTCATGATGTGGGAGGAATCTCATTATATTGTAGAAAACAAATTATTGGTATGTTTTTGATGTTAAAGTTTAAATCTATTAATAATAATGTTCTAGTAAATAAATCAATTTGAAGCATCTTATTAACATATTATGTCATACATTTTAAGATTTCTTAGAAGTGAAATAGAACAATGATATACGTATATTTATCGTGAAAAGATAAAAAAATAAAGAAAAACATGAATGATGGTAATAATCGAACTAGTTTTAACCGGCATTCCGACATTAACTGCTTCAGTGCTTTATGTGAAATTTTTGAATTAGGAATTTGTTTGCAATTTGTTAAAATTATAACGTTCAAATAAGACAATAAAACAATTTCATGTTTTTAGTTTTGAATATCAGCACTTCGAACTAGTTTTTAATTAAATATCTTATTAAATATGTCAGTAATAATTTTAATTTTAATTTTCAGTCGACGCTATACATCATGGCTGCAAGATTCGTTAATTTGCTCTTTGTCAGCTTTATGTTTCTCATGGTCCTGAAACCAGCTAAGTTTCAGATTCAAAGACTTCAAAGTTTGGTGAGTAAAAGCAACCATTTCTATTAAATTTCACTATAATATCCATAATTAACTAATTCATATTTATTAGCATTTTACATATTACGTCTAGTTAAGATAAATTATATATTTAATATTAATTACTGGTATTTCATAACTTCAAGACATTCAGTAAAATCACTAAGTGTAATATTATATACAAAAATATTATTACATTAATATAAATTACAATTTTACTTTTAAAAAAATATTTAAATTTAATCTGAAACGTGTGCATAAATTTGGTATTTAAATCAAATACCTGTAATTAATATTATATATATATATATATATATATATATATATATATATATGTATATAATATTCTGGAAATGCATGCTATTATGCATTGCAGAGACTTTTGATGTCCCAACTCCTTTCAAAAAACGTTAAGCTGAAAATATATAAAACTATTATTCTACCAGTTATATTATATGGGTGCGAAACATGGACTCTTATTTAAGGAGGAGGAAAGGAGATTACGAGTATTTGAGAATAAAGTTCTTAGGAAAATTTTTGGACCAAAGAGAGATGAACAGACAGGTGAATGGAGAAGACTACATAACAATGAACTACATGGTCTTTATAAGAAGCCAGATATAATAAGAACAGTTAAGTCTCGTAGACTGCGATGGGCAGGACATGTTTCACGTATGGGGAATGAAAGACGTGCATGGAAGCTTCTTGTAGGAAAGCCAGAGGGAAAACGCCCAATTGGTAGACCAAGAATGAGGTGGGAGAACAACATTAACTATGATTTGAGGGAAGTAGATTATACAGGAAATGATTGGAAAGCATTAGCTCAGGATAGGGATGTATGGAGAGCTTATGTCCGCGCGGCCATGAATCTACGGGTTCGATAGTGCCAGTGAGTAAGTAAGTAAGTATATATACATAATTGTTTTTAATAACAATTCATTAGAGAATTTTGGACCCAAGTTATTCATTTTATTTTTAGTGAGAGCTGTATAACAATATAAAAATAATACATTGACAATTTTTACTTCATGTTCGATAACCCAAAAGCTTTAACCTTAAGGATATAAATATACGAAATACGAGTATATAAGAATATATTTTAAATTATAGCTCAATTATGTTAAATTATTTTATGGAAAAATGAATTATATATTATATTTTTAAATTTCATAGGATGAGAGGTTCATTTATGTCGATCAACCAGATGAATTCGTCAGCTTAGCAGTTGCCCGTAAGTATTAGTTATATTTACTTGAATTAAGAAAATCAAACCGACATCATGATTTACTCAAAGCAAGTGGTAATACTTTTTAACACATTATTATTGTTTAATCTCTTTTTAGTTTGTCTTAATACTAAATAAATAATAGTTTAAAAAATGAAAACAACACTCTTGATTAGAAAACCGAACTAAAAAACGAAACAATAATTTTAATTTCCAACATGCTTCGGATAAAATTGAAGTGGTCAACAAAAAAATCATTTCCAAAACGTATGGAATAAAACCAGCGTTTTCTACAAAACAAATAATTTTACCATCAAAAGCGTGTGGTGCTCTAAATCAATTAATATATTTGATAATAAACATATATTGGTAAAAGTAAAGTCTCTAAGAAAAAACGTAAAAACCATAAATAGCACCCCACACTTTTGATGGTAAAATTATTTTTTTGTAGGTAACTCTAATTTTATTCTAGATGTTTTGGAGATGACTTTTTGTTGGCATTATTTTTTTACAAAACTTAGTTCATCGTTGCTCTGAAGAATTGTTGATGAAAATTTAATTTATTAAATAAAATTATAAAATTGTTTATATTTCGAACCTTATTTCACATGTAACTATGATTTTCAATTCTTCAACTTGGTCCACTTTGGCTCTGAAACCTCATATTCCATTACAGTTTAGTTACGATCTTGTCAGAAGTTCAACAATCAATGTAATGAATGTGCAGTGTTTTTAAAAAGTGATCTACGTCTGATTTTAATACCTAGTCGAATTTACGAGTTCTGAGCGGATTATCTCGATGTAAACGAGAAAATAATTTGCAACTTTTTAGTTTTAGTCTTTTTAAATAAGATTTCTATATATATTATATATACTTTGTAATAATTTAATTTTACAGCATATGGAGAATATTACCAGGACTTCCAAGCCATCCACGGCTACAGCAGGCTCCCAGAATATCAGGCCTCCAAGAGAGTAGAACTCACCCAAGTGAGGAATCGGGTACCTGTTGGTCTCTATGACGAAGGACAATTAGTCACCGTTGTAGGTACGTTGATTTAGTAAGAGAAAAACACAACATTTCTCTCTGATGTTTGAATTTGCTTAACATCAAATATTTTAGCTGAGAGGTTGATTACAACATCAGGCATGCGTTTATAAAAATCTGAGACATTTATCTACTCAAAGTATAATTTTACAAATATTTTCTTAAAGTGTACCACTATAGGGGTTAGAATGTTGTTGGCGCAAAGAGGGGCTAAGAAAATCGGCACCAAATATCGCTGAGATTTAATCCCAGCATCAAGGTAGCATTTTCCTTCAGAATAAAATTCCGATGCTTATTTCTGTAAGAAGCTGAGAGCACCTCAGGGTCATTGTTTTCTGAAATTATGCAGCTCTTTTATGTTCATAATTGGATATAAAAAGTTTCCTAAATGATGGAAGACTTTATTTTCGGCCCGCGAGTTGATTATTATGCAATAATTTTCTGCATTTTTTAGATATTTTTCATTGACTCAGGCCTACAGTATATAAAATGGTTTATACTTGTCTATACATATCTATTTCTGTAATGTGGGAGAATTTTCGATTTTAGAACATTCGTTTTATGTTTATATTCCTGTGTCCTTCGTCTTTCCTGATATTAAAAACCGGAATAAGATATTTAAATGCCTAAAAATACGGAAATAACTTGGATGTCGATAGTGAAATCGTAAACATCGCCTTTTAAATATTATTACAACTCTAAAGAAGAAGTTACTTTTTTACACCAGGAGAACCTCATATAACTGCTTTTACGAAAATTCTTCGTTTTCGTTTTTTGATGTCACCTTCTGTTTACTTTTAAAACAGTCGATATTTTAAAATTTAGTCTGACAAAATGAATGTCTTGTAAAGTTCTTTTTTTACTTATATTTAAAAGAACTTCGGTAAAAATATTTTAATTAACCACATAATTTTACTTTTATACTGGCTAATACACGGCGTGCTCTGCTACGCCTAAAATCAATTATGTGTTTTTACATTTATTTGATTAAGGAGAATAATTATAAATTCACTCTCTTCGTTATGGTATATAAAGCAACCAATAAACTAATTAATTATATTTACAAACAACCTTTTATACAATACAAATAGTAAACAAAATTTCATCTTGCAAAATTTAATATTCGAGCTATCACTATATTTGATATAACGTGCTGATTTCCCGGCGTTGACTGGGAATCTCCTTATCCTGATCTTCATGGCATCAATGAAAAACAAAATGGTTATTGTGAGTTATCCTTAAACATAAACATATGCTGTCAAGGACATTTTTGTAGTGTTTTGAGATATTCAATCCTGTGTACATGAATATGGTGTATTTATTATGGTTTAGGCAGCGTAAGACTTATAAGCGTACAAAAAGCTACTTTTTATTCACAATTTCACTACAAACGCTAATTTTTAAGGGTCAAGGCCTTAAGCATTAAAACTATCTTAGAGTCAATAACCTTCCCGGGAAAATCCTGAACATTTTTCAAAAAGCCTCATCGCAACAGGACGAACTGTATGACAGAGCACGCTTGCCTGGTAATCTACTTATTCCGATCTTCTTGGCATCTATGAAAGACAAAAGCTGTTTTTGCGAGTTATCCGTAAAAGATAAACATATGCTGTCCCAGATTTTTTGTAGAGTTTTTTGAGATATTCATTTCCATGTATATGAATTTGGTGTATTCATTATGGTTTAGGCTGCGTAGGCTATTTAAGCGTCGAAATGGGGACTTTATTTCACGTGTTTGACCACTAAGGACGATGTTTAGGGTGAAGGGGCGAGTATTATAACTCTCTTATATCCAATGTTCATCCCGGGAATCTCCTGAACATTTTGCAAAAAGCTTCATCACTATCGGATGAAAGGTATGGTAGCACAGAAAATACGAATAATCAAACAAACAAACATTCATTTTTATATATTAGATAGATTATTAGACGCTATTAATGCCTAAAATACATTTCATTGTCATATATATATATATATATATATATATATATATATCTCAACATAATGACCTACATTTTCATTTATTAGTTTATTTATTTAAATTAATATTTTTAGTTGTCGGTTCTGCTAGACTAGTGGTTACTATGTTCGCCTATTATTTCAATATTTACGGGGTGTTCGATTGACGTTTAAGGGCATAGAAACCTGAGTCTGGATTCCTTCGAAAAGAAAAGATTGTCGTAGATTTAGAGCAGGCCTACGTAAAAGGAACTCATTCCTGAAAATGAGGGTCTATGTAAAAAATCGGTCAGCACTTTCATATCTAGATTTAAAATAAAGCAATATTGACTTTAATTCTTAAAGAGGACACTAAATTTTATAATGACAACAATAACATATTTATATATTCTCTATCTTGTTCTTCTACTCCAGTTATTAGGCTTTCATCCAAGTTCTAGCTACAAAAATTCTACTTGCTTTGACACATCCATTTTATTAATGGTCGTCCATGATTCCTCCGCCTTTTGGCTTTATTGTACTATATATATATATATATATATATATATAACT
Source organism: Diploptera punctata (assembly GCA_030220185.1). Taxonomy (NCBI): domain Eukaryota; kingdom Metazoa; phylum Arthropoda; class Insecta; order Blattodea; family Blaberidae; genus Diploptera; species Diploptera punctata. The sequence continues at coordinate 352,348 of JASPKZ010003435.1, forward strand.
TATTTAAATTTAACTTTTTCAGATTCAAGTTAACTACGTCATTTTTACGGCGGTTGCGTGGTGCAAGTGGTTAGACGCTCGCCTCTGATCGCGGGAGACCCGATATCGAGTCTCGGTCACTCCATGTGGTTTCAAGGTGGACGAAACAGAGCTTTGGCAGGTTTTCCTCGGACTTTTCTCCCGTTTACACCTACCACAATTTGATTTCACATTTTCTTCACATTCATCTCATCCATTTTGTTTCATTTCGTTCATCTGCCCCTGAGATGCGTCAGGCATGGCCGGCCGGCACCCTTGTCATTCACAGACATTCACATAAGGGGCTTCAACTCATGAGATACCTCGACCCAACCCGGAGTAGGACATGTGTTGAAGACATTATTATTATTATTATTATTATTATTATTATTATTATTATTATGTCATCCTTGCCTTGTTTCATCATTATTTATGTAGTTAACACATTTTATTGCTTTCTCATCCAGAACTAGATTTACGCATGAAAATAACAAACACTATTTGATAATTAGAATTAATTAAGATGTTATGCATTATTTTTATCAGGACCTACACTCCCCAGGATACAAGTAGCGGCACCATGGAGAGTCAAACGTGGGGCATATTGGAAAACTGTGGTGTAGTCTCCCCTGACTTTGGACTTCGGATGTCACTTTGGATCACGATCTTTCTTCTGAGAAATCAACTATTTTACTAATATTTCATAATTTATTTTGGTAAGCTGACGACTAAGATATAGGGTTATATTATGAACAAACGAATGTAGCACAGAGTAAATTAATATTATTTATCTAACGTATCGTAATGCATGGTTTATTTCAAGAAGCATTTTTAAGCATAACAAATCAATATATTCCTAGTAACTTGTTCACTGTTTGTCATTGATCTAGATCATGATGAATTGTATTTTTAATTAAACATAGGTTTCCTAAATATTCATGTTAAACATAAACGCTTAAGTATTTAAACGTTAAAGTTTGTCCATTAATAATTTGTAAATGTCTGACCTGTGATTTTAAAATGAATAATTAAAAAAAAATATTTTTACTCTTTATTATCAAACTGGTAGAACGTTATTGACATTTGGTATATTAAGGTTTGATTTATTTACAAACATATATATATTATTATAATTAAAATGAACGCTATTCATAATGTAATAGTAAATGCCTTGCTGATATAACCGCATTAATGTATAATTAAAACCTACTACCTCAATAATATGAACTAAGAATTAAACACATAATTAACCGTGAAGCCCGTAGGACTAAATTATTTCTGTTAATGTAAAATAATCTATAAATTTAATAATCATGTCTGAATACAGTTGAGGTTAATTTCATTTTCAATTTTAAAATGTATACCTTATAAAACAGTCGTCATCGATTATGATAGCTTCTGTTAACACGTCGTCACACTATTAAAATCCAAGGCCTTTCAAAGACATGCTTGATCCTCAGGAATTCTTATGGTACTGAAATTATTTGTATATTTCATACAGTGGGCTTTGGTTGTTGGGTGTGTACTCATTTAGGATATTTTTATTTTCTGCTACCTTGATAATTTCAGTCTCTTTAAATCTCTTCCAGGTACAATTTTTAAAATTAAAATAATGTAAATTAAATTATTATAATATCCTGATATTTTTAATTTCCTAAATAATCTAATGTTCTTCTAGCTGCAGTTACTTTATGAGGGACTGTCCTATAATATATGTGCATAATTGCATTCATATATCATATGAGAAAATTTATATAACAAAATAATATATTTCGTGGAACTATCAGATCTTACTTCATAGGGCCTACCATTATCATAATTAAGATAGCACGCTATAAATCAAGTACTGTAGGCTTAAACACAAATTCATAAAATACCTAAATTGTTATTGCTATTAATGGATACAATTGTTGTGTGAATTTCACCGAATTATTTATAATTTAAATGTTAAATTGATAATTGTACTAACTATCTAACTCAATGGCCCTATCATACCGTAGGTTCATGGCCATGCGGACATAAGATCTTCTTACATCCCTATTCTGAGATAATCTTTTTCAATCATTCCCTGCAAAATTTACTTCTCTCAGTTTATAATTTACTTCTCTCAATGCTATTCTTCTACCTCATTATTGCCTAACTACTGAATTTGAGCATTTTCCATGGATTCCCCGAAGTATTCTCCGCTCTCAGAAGTTAATGGGGAACAATTGTATCTCAATGGAACGTTTCTTGACGGCTTTATTTTTTTCGGTGAATAGATCGTCACACTCTTTCGATCAAGATACTTTTTGCGTCTGTCTCATGAGTAATCCTTTCGGCAGCAGTGCTACCTCCAGCATAGATCTTTGGGCTATTTAAGTACCGAGTCATTCCACAACGGCTAGTTATATATATATATATATATATATCATGAAAGGCCTATAATTCTATATTGATATTATTTATAATTTAAATGTTAGACCTACAATTTGTAATTTGAGAGCGTATTATTAAATAACGATAATAACATTAAGTAGTAGTTTATACGCTTTTATTGTGATTTTATCGCAGTTACTGTATTCCACACAATAATAATAATAATAATAATAATAAATATAATAATAAAACAATAATAATAATAGTAACAATTTTTCTTCTCTTTCTATTTATCATAGTTGTATTTCTTCCTTGTAGGCAATTTTCATTGTCCATGCCACTTGTAGGGAGAAAATTGTAAGTCGGGGTCAGAGTATGTAAATAATAATAACAATTTATTTATATACAAATTTTTAATGTTTACATATATTTTTGTGCCTAAAGTTTTATTTCCCTTCTCCACTTGTCTCTATCCATCCACTCCATATCATCCAGTGCTCTTGTTCTCATTTATTGTATCCACGAGTTTCGGCGTCTTGCTTTCCTACTTCCTCCAGGCGAACACACCATTCCAATGTTTTTCTTTTTTGGGTAACATTTCTTCTTACATTCATTGTACGTGCCCATACCAATGTAATTGCTTGTGTCTTATAAATCTACTACTGAATATCTAATATTCATTTTTTTTCTCGTATGACAGCATGAGTAATAATAATAATAATAATAATAATAATAATAATAATAATAATAATAATAATAATAATAATAATAATAATAATAATAATAACGCGTATATACGTAATATCCATAAATATGGTAATATTTCTTCCATTATCACAACAAAACACATTCCATTACTCGTCTACCATATATTCCGCAGCACAGAACTTCCACCTATTTCTATTTAAATATCGTTTCCACCGCTTGACTCCAGATCTCCCTACTAAAAGATATTTGGACGGTCGGACATTAGTTTCATTTGGAAGAAATTTAAATATGTCTGTTTGTAAAGGGTCTCTCACCACATAATTTGAAGACCTAAGTTGTTTTAATTTCGTTGATAATCTGGAACAATTATCGTGGTTTCGTCTAAGAGATCGTAGAACTGTCCATTCCCTATCCCTTCTCTATAAAATACTTCACACATCATCGCCTAATTATTTATCACGCCGCTTCATCAGACTATCCGACACACATAATCTTGACACTCGATCCCATCAGCACATTGTCCTTTATATCCCGCCTCATCACACAGTATATTATTCATTATCTTTTACGGTGTCACTTACCAAAACATGGAATTCCCTTCCGCCCTATGTCAGAGACTGTCAAACTATAACATCCTTCAAAAACAAACTAAAGAATTATTTAATAACAAACAAACTTATACACCTCACTGATAGTATTCTTTTAGCAATATTAATATATTTAATTATTTATGTAAATAATATTAAGAATAACAAATATTTTTATTTGTTTTGTTTTAAATATTGTATAATCGTAAAATTAGTTTTCTATATCTCATTATTTTCCTGTTTTTTATATACACTAGACAGGGACAATTTAATATGCCTTGCTTGTATACATTTTATTATTAGTTTTAGTCGTAATTTTAACTAATATTAACTGGTTTATTATAGATCGTAATATGTATATTAGATATTATCTTTTGATCAAATTTTTACTTAGTGTTTAATATTAGAGTTAATTAAGATTGTTATATTTTTATGTAATATATGTTTGTCCTGGTGAGTGGAAGAGAAGGCCACATGGCCCTAACTCCACCAGGCTAAATAAATCTAAATCTAAATCTAATTTGTGCATATATAATAATTTCTTCTATGTTATGCAGTTTTTCTCTGTCTACTATTTTTTCACTCGTTGAGTAGAATGGAAGACTTGAGGACGTTAATTATGCCAGTTTAATTTAATAATAGTAATAATAATAGTAATAATAATAATAATAACAATAATAATACATTATTATATTTTATTGTATTCTTTTATTAATAGGTTGTATTTTTTGCCTGAAATGTAAGTATATAGGCCTACATTACATTGAAGATGTTTTTAATCAATCAGTATTTGAAGAAAAATTCATAGTTCCTGTATTAACTATGGTAACAATTTGAGAATCACATAGAACAATTGTATCATGTGTCAGCTTACCAGAATAAAAGTTTGTGTTATCCTATTTTCTTCTTCTTCTCCTCCTCCTCTTTATTGAATACTTAATCACTTTTGTTCTCCTCATTGTTTTATGTTTAATCTGTTTTGTTTTCTCGCTGGAATGTGTTTTCTGGTTGAGGTTTAATAAATTTGATTCATTTTACCAACAATTTGTTTTTGTTTTTAATATGATAGCCTGATCTTCAGTTCTTTATAACATAAGAGAAAGTAATATCCTTTTTCCTTTTTTTCTGCCATTTATATATAGGAGGCCTCTATAAATATCAATATTTGGTTTCACTGATTTATTATTATTTTTTATATTCTATAATGAACGTAATTTCTAATGATATTTTGTGTTCTATCCAGCTGAAGAGAGGCTGACAGTAGATTAAAAATATTTAAAACCCTTCTTAACTCTTATGTTATCTTATTGTTACATGGGTTAATATTTTTGAATAGGCCCACGTGCAATTATTAATAATATATTTTTGTTGCTACAGAAGAAAATACTGGTAATATTTACTTTTATTAAATTTATGTATTTAGGTGAATAGAGTAAAATAACTAACTAACTCACTGGCACTATCGAAGGCGTAGGCACATGGCCACGCGAACACAAGCATCCCTATCCAGAGCTAATGCTTTCTAATCATTCTCTGTACAATATACTTCCCTCAAATCATAGTTAATGTTATTCTCCCACCTCATTCCAGGTCTACCATCTGGGTGTTTTCCCTCTGGTTTTCCTACCAGAAGCTTCCATGCACATCTATCTTTCTCTATTCGTCCCGCATGTCCTGCTCCATCACAGTCCAAGAGACTTAACTGTTATTTTATCTGACTTCGTATACTATAAAGACCATATAGTTCAATGTTGTGAAATCTTCTCCATTCACCTGTCTCTTCATTGTTCACTCTTTGGTCCAAAATATTTCTAAGAACTTTATTCTCAATAATCGTAATCTCCAATCCTCCCATAAATTAAGAGTAGAAAATAGTTAATTATCAGCAACAATCAATAACAAAGATATAAAGTTCACTTACTTCACTCACCTTATTGTGTTATATTTATTACGTTAGTATATATATATATATATATATATATGTATATATTATAAAACGGGGTATGTAACAGTGAGATGACAAGGTTTTTTTTAATATCAATAAGAGTTTCACAATACATTAAATTTTTATAATTCATTAACAAATCTGATAATTTTTGAATATGTGATCATACATCTTGAATTAAACATTATTATTAATTTATCTCAAAAACCAGTACTTCATTGAGGGTCAGTAGATACAGGTCTACCTACTGTTCCTTTTGTTGATGATGGGACTAGTTCCAAAAGACATACAGTGAATTAATACTTAACAAAGTTGAGGAGACGGAGTTATAATGTAACAATTTAATATTATAATTAAATTCCAAAACAGTGTGTTTTGACTTACCTCCCTTTACCCACCCACCCGAGATATAATTACGTTCTTCAACAATTCTTATTATTTACAATACATATGGTAATATGAATTAAATGGCCGGTAAAGTTTGTTCAGAAGCATCTTCTTCCATCCTTGTGTTTGCTTTGCGTTTCCTGAAGTTTTATATATGTGATTAAGAAAGTTATATGTTGTATTGTAGATTATTTCGTCTCTGTTTCCGAAATTCGCGGGTTCAAACATGGTCGTAGTCGATAAGGATAATATGCAAAACAACATTATATATATATATATATATATATAGGCCTATAGCTATGTTATATTGTAGATTTTCGTGGATATAAGTATGATTTAGAAAGTTTTCTTGGGCCTTCCACATCATGGATTGAAGGTCGATCTCTGGCCACTGAATCCGACGTTTTGACATGAACCTACATGCCATTATCATTCCTTGATAATCACATGTGAATGATAAGAAATGATAATGGCATGCGAGATCATGCCGAAACTTCCGGATCGGTGGCCAGTGGCCGACCTTGAATCTATGACCCGGAATACCCAACAAACCGTTGTTAACCATACTTATATCCGCGAAAATCTAATATATATATATATATATATATATATATATATATATGTGTGTGTGTGTATATATATATATAATGTTCTTTGCATATTATCCTTATCGACTACGATCAAGTTTGTACCCGCGAATTGCGGGAACAGAGACAAACTGTTACATAAGGAGCATCACTACTTTTTATTGTGACGGCCCTGTTGGTTTAGCGATTCTATTCTTACCAGTGGTTGCAAGGTTCGCGAGTTTGGCTTGGCCGGAGTTTATGGTTTTTAGTAGTTTGCTTTTATTCGGAAATAAAGGAAATACTAGGTCTCTTGGCGTAGATTTACGGAACGTACAATTACCTATCTGAAATAAAAGGCCTCTGACAAGAATTTTATTTGCCCCTTCTTGTCCAGATATGAATTGTCTTGCTAATGTAATTTGTTATTAAAGAGCTTCATTAAATGAAATATTAACTAACTTTCTCGTGTAGTAATAGTATGCATTTAAATAAAAATAAAAAATAGAAGTACATAATGAATAATTTCTTCCGTCGGATTGGATCTAATTTTAAGAAAATATTGAGTACAAGCCCTTACTAAATTCGCTTTATATTTATGCAATATTAAAAGTCATTGAAGTAAATATCGAACTGGATCTTTCTCTTCACGTATTTTGAACGGTTTTCCTTCCTTTAAAATGTTTAGGCATTAATCCTATTGAACAAAGTATTCACAACTCACAGCAAAATATTTTTCTTCATTTTCAATTATTGTGTGCCTTTGTTGGTGTAATTGTAATTAATTCAATTGCCTCCTTCAAATGCAATGGTTGTCTGTTACCGAGGCATGGTAGGTAAATTCCACTCCAGCAATCAGGGTTCAATTCTCGACGGGGTTGAAGAAGAGAAAAGGAAACAGCCAAACGAAAAATAAAAAATAAATAAAACACACAATATGCATAGAAAAGAAAAGTTCATGATATAAACAAGTAATTGTTAAACTTCCTTTGCATCCATAGCAAATTGATTCCCTACCTTCCACTCCGACAACCCGAGTAGATGAATTAAAATATCCACCATAGATGTGGGTGTATGTCCTGGGCTTGTGAAAAAGGTTGAAAGGTAAGTAATCACTCAAAAACAACAAATAAAAAATCAATAAAAAATAATAATGTCAGCCACGTATACTTCCTGGCTGTAGAACAAGAGCCCCGCGGTTCGATATCTGACCTGATAAGTATGGAGTTTTCTCTTATGAGATCTGTCCACATTTCATCAGAGTCCGTGTACGTTTTTTCTGAATATATATTTATCTACTTCTAATAAGGACAAAGTAAAAAAGAGGTAATCAGTAGCAACGAAAAACTGAAAATAAGTGAGGAAGGGATTTTAAAAAAACTACGTTACATATCTAATAAACACGTGATGCTGAATCAGTAAAGATAAAGATAGAGAAAAGTAAATTTGTTTACTAGTACAAAGTAAAGTATCTTTCGTAACGTTTCTTTAACTTTTTTTAAGCTTACAAGATTTTAAGGAGCTTGAAGTAGATATTTCGGAACAATGGTTCTTTATCAAAATAGGCCATTGTCTTTGTGTTCATATACACTGTGTGTTGATTTGACCCAAAAGGTCTACAACTACAATGCAATTCTTCTATTGCCGCAGTTACCTATTATTTGATTTAACGATGTTCTTTAAAAAGTCTGGACAAAGCATCACAAATCAAAGCTGGGCGCGAAAAGGCGGACAAATCTTACTCACAGATTTAGGTTGTTTTATGTGTCGTAAATATATGAAACGTGATCCACGGGTTTACTTTCCGTCCGGAACAGAAATTTTACAAAATTCCTGACCGTTCCCTTGGTTCTTTTCGACAGATGTATGTTACATGTCAGTATGAAATTTCATTTTCTTTCTTCTGTGTATCATTCCTCACACAACACACTAACACATAAACACACATTCCTCCCTGCACACATTACAACAGTACATCACCTGCATTAAGTGGTTTGCGCACGTGGGCATAAATTGAAAATACATCACAATAACAGCATCTATGCGCCCTCGAGGGCGAAATCTGAAACACGAAAACTGTAGTGGGTGGTATTAGAACACTTAAACATATTTAATATTCATCCAATATGTAGTTTTATTTTCTTACACTGAATCAGGGTTTTCTGAACCTTTCATAGCTTAGGCCTTCGTCTCGCCTTGATTTATCACATTATTACAAATTAATTTTTAATCTCAATAAAAGCTAATAAAGATGCATAATGTACTTCTGATAACACGCTATCGTTTAGTGTCGCCTCTGTTTGGAATCTGATGGTGCTTTTATTACGTATATCAGTTATATTCCAATAACACTCACGGAAGTTCTTTTAGAGGCGTACAATACATAAGAAGTTACTCGTATATTGTTGAACTGAAGATTTCTAGATGATACAAATAATTATTTTATTATTATTATTATTATTATTATTATTATTATTCCATTTCATTAACTAAGATTAACCCCTTACCATATAGGCACTTTTACGTGGCACACGCCACCCACATTAGCACGACCTACAGTGAGAGGACTTCTTTAAATCGTGGATTATAGATTACACACACACTTTTTTGAACAACCAAGGTCCTGACGGTCCTCAGCTCAATATTAGAGCCTCCTCCGAGATAACACAACATTAAGATGAAACACATCTCTCTCTCTCTCTCACACACACACACACACACACACACGCGCGCGCGCGCATTCAGACTAAACATTCGAAAATGATGATTGTCGGGAACCATTTGGGCGTCGAGGTTTCTTGATGTTTTCTTACAGGTGAGGAAATGTCCCGAAAAATATCAACCAAGGAATTTTCCCGGCCGGGATCGGACCCGGCCCACTCCTTACGAGGTAGCGAGGCTACCCTGAGACCACACAGTGGATATTATTATTATTATATTATTATTATTATTATTATTATTATTATTATTATTATTATTATTACTATATTTGACATAAGTAGGAGGAAAAATAATTAGGATGGATCTAAGGAACTGGAAATCGGAGATAAGAAATGGAATTAATATAGGGACCGGAAGAGGCTATTAGTGAATGCACAACTACTCATACATTTGGTAATAAAAGATTCCGGGCTATGTGGCCGTGGTCTATAACTGGCGTTTCTTCCAGACGTTTCTCCCTCAACTGCGGAGGGCATCTTCAGTGGCGAGCGCTTACAGCTGTTGTTTCCCTGTCGTAGACTCGACTCGCAAGGAAATATGTTAACATACGAATATATTTATATATATGTATTTGTGTGAGTATGTGTGTGTGGATCTATTTTATATGCAATTTATTTATGAGTGCGTTCCATAAAATATGAAATGAAACCATTTTACAGAATATAAAGTTATATTATTTTTTTACTTTAAGGGAGGAAAGAAGATTACGAGTATTTGAGAATAATGTTCTTAGAAAAATGTTTGGGTAAAAAAGAGATGAAAGGAGAAAACTACATAATAGTGAGCTACATGATATGTAGGCCTATAGGAAACCATATATAAAAAGGACAGTTAAGACTACGATGGGCAGGACATGTGGCACGTATGGGGAATGAAAGAGGTGCATGGAAGCTTCTTGTAGGAAAACTTGAGGGAAAACGCCCAGTTGGTAGACCAAGAATGAGGTGGGAAAATAACATTATCAATGATTTGGCGGGGAGTAGATTATTATAAATACATTAATGCCTATATACATATATATGATTCAAAAACAATTATCCCAGATAGGGATATATGGAGAACTTATGTCCGCACTGCCATGAATCAACGGATTCGATAGATCCAGTTAGTTAGTTAGTTAGTTTGGTTTACTATATTTTAAATGTTTTACTGATTATCCACAAATTTCAACATCAATAATTCAAAAAGAATCAGGCAATCTGGTATGTTCCACCTGAGGTGAGTTGGTTTCTTCGTCGCTTATTCTGCTATCCAAGGAATGCGTTGGGTCTATAGACAAACAGTTTTTGAAGCAGCCTGTCACTGGGTATGCTTGATATATGCTCGAACAGTTATGTCGGTAAACTTCTATGGTTTCAATGAAGGATGAGGTGTTTAATTATTACCTGATGTCGTAAATTCTGTTATGATCGAAAGGAGTGTAGTCAGCTGTTAGTCATGGCAGTCTCACTTCAGTTGTGCTATCCTTTGGAGTTGATTTAAAATTAGGGTCATTGTTCCTGATCCATATACCAAAATTTCAAAACTGTATGTAGTCTGACTTTTCTTAGTAATGTTGATTTCACAGTATCTGAAAAAAATGTTTATATTTGGCTTATTTTTGTCAACATTCCTTGAGTTTATGTAGAAGAGATCAGAACCGTGGTAATTTCTTCCGCTGATATGCTTTGTATAGTGATTATTATTAATAACAATTTTAGATCTTTGATGGCCCTTTTTCCCTTCAAATGTCATTATCGTTTTCTCATTTTCACAGATATTTGGATTATAATTGTTTACTGTGTATTATAAAGAGTATTCGCTTTTAATAAAGTGTTTTCAGATGAAGCTAAAATATTCTGGTTAATTGCATAAAGTAATATATAAGGTGAGTGGTTAATCATCATAAAGTGAAATGTTAATTTATTTTCTGAAGTCTTCATAATGTAATTTATATAAATGTTAAACAGGATATTGGACAGCCTTGTTTTACTCTGGTTTGTTATTCTGCTTTCACTGCGTGTAGTACTGTAAATTGTTTATTTTGTATATATATATATATATATAATATATATATATATATATATATATATATATAGTGTGTGTGTGTATGTGTGTGTGTGTTTTGTATTGCACGAATTACATGTTCTGAAATTCCTGTTTCAATTATTATTACAACTTCCCAAAATAAACCTATGTCCGTAATATCGAAGTTTTTTTTTATTTTCACAATTGCAACATAGGATTCCAATATTTTTTTTAAATAATTTGTGCTACTGTAAAAATATTATACATGCAAGATCTGTTCCGTCCGAAATAATGTTGTTGTTCAACCAGAAATTCTTCTGTAATTGCGTTTAACTTCCTTTCTTTTTTTTCATATTTTTGTAGACTGAATTTAATAGACTGATTCCTCTATAATTATTGCAATATTTCGCTTCTTATAAGCCTAAATGGGCACAACAGATCATTGCAATTTTCAGGAATTCGTCCACTTATCCAACATGTATTAATGAAATGTAAACATTTGCAAAAAATATACGGGTAGATGTTTTTTTAATAATTCCCTGTTAATACCATATAAACCTAGTGCTTTCCAGGACTTAAACCTCAGAATTGCGAATTTTACGTCTTATATAAATATGTTATATCTAAATATATATATCTAATATATTTTAAGATAAGAATAGTAACGAGAATTTGTGTTTACGGATAATATTCTTGAAGAAGCAGAAAAAAGCGAAGTACAATCTGGATAACTAAATGGAGAAACAAATGTGAAACGCGGAGGCATGGAAAGAGTATTCTTTTCATAAACCAGTGATGTCATGAACCATTTTGTTTCATATGTGATTTTAAAGAATTTGTCTTAAATTGTTTACTTTTATATGTAACTGTGGTTAATATGTCCGAGTTGTGCAATTGTAATAAGAAAATCAAAATAAAATGAATGGTTTATCTACTGCAATGAACTAAAACCTATATATTTCCCTATAGTAAATTATTCCTTAAGACACTCTTATGTTTACTGATAGTTTCTTTTTATTTAGACCCATATATACTTTAAGCGTCCACCGCTATGGTCTCGAGGTAGCGTGCTGCCTTGTCATGCAATGGGCCCGGGTTCGATCCACGGTCGGGGCAGTTTTTCTGGGTTAGGTTTTTATCGGGTTTTTTCCTCACCTGTAAGACAAATGTCAGATAAACTTTAAGGCCCAAGCGATCCCCGAAATCATATGACCATCATCATCATCATCCTTATCATTATCATCATCATCATCATCATCATCCTTCACCGGTGTGGAAAGCAACGGGAAGCTACCACACCTATCATTCCCTAGTAAAGCTGCAAAGCATAGCGTGAAAATGCTATGGTTGCAGTGAAAGACCTGCCTCCGGACAGAATTAATATTGATGGATATACTTTAAGGGAATTTTGACCAGAAATTCCTTAAATTTACTTAAGATATATTTCGTTATAATATTTCATGAAACGCATACAAAAATAATAAGTGAAGTTCAAGAACTCCATATCTATAGAGTTTGTTTTAGGTATCGCCTTATTTACCTGTAATGATAAAGAATTGTGTATATGAAAAGTTATTTTCAAAACTGTGATATCGTATCCTAATTTCCTTTTGCTTAAAACCAATCAAAGACCACAACTACTTCCTTAATTAAAGTAGAAATCTGCAACTTCCTCTCATTTTATCAATTATACTTTTATCTCTGTAGATGTAACTTGCTTTTACTAGTATACCAGAAGGTCATTGGCGTCACTTAACAGAAATGGAATTTTAAATTCAAACATAGAAATGAATAATGTAGTTTTGATATGTTGTGTATCGAGTAAATTATTCGCCCAAGTCATTGAAAATATGCTACTTTAAAGAATATATATTATTATTTAGTTTTGTTTATTCAACTGCTCTCATTAGCATTAAACGCATTAGTGCCGCAATTTGGATATGGACGTTGAAGTCCCGACAAATATTGCTCAGGGAACTTTTATATACGTAGATTTTCTTTCGTAAAACTGCTAAACGAGACCACGGATTTAGTCCCTTACAAAGGAATACATGGTCATTATTCTTTCGCACTGGAAATGTATCTACCCCGATCGAAAACACTGGCTAGCACCACCAGAACCAATAATCATTTTTGAAATTTTAAAACTCAGTTTGAATAGAGATGTCTTAAAATATAGGCCTATGAAAGACTTTGAAATAAACCAAAACATTTTCAGTATATGGAAAAATTACAAATTATTTTCTTTTTAATTAATTAAACAATCATGTAAATTAAAACACATTTTTAAGTCTGATTTTAATACGATTTCTTCTTAATAACTACAGAATATCTGGTAAGTCATCCCAATGCCTAATAGTATATTATTTAAATTATGAAGCACCAGAAATACTTTGTATGCAACTTTTAAAATTACGCAGTTTTCTTTGAAATCATCGTCACAAATTAAAACAGACATTTTAAGATTCATAATAATGTCATCTACGCTAATTACGATGTTATGATGACACATTATTCCTTAAACATAATTTTACCAACATATATATTTTTTTAAGGCAATTGTAGTTAATAATAATAATAATAATAATAATAATAATAATAATAATAATAATAATAATAATAATAATTTAAGAGCAATAATAGTAGGATATTCTGTGGGCAGAAATGGATTACACACGCAGACGCACGCTATTTTTTATGGTGAGAGAGACGATGGTCCCTCATTGTTGACCTCACATCTACATGTGTCTATCACAGAGGTGGAAGATCATCCAGTAAGTATAGCGGTGATATGTATCAGCATGTCAGATCTCCCAAATTATAGTTTGTTTTATCAACTTGAATCTGAATTTTCACTTAGGTCAATATCACCCCTGTTTAGTGTTCGGACATTGATAAAAGTTCAGTGAATGAGATTATGCCCGAGATGTAGTATGCTTATGACTACACTATAGCACCTCAAAATGTAATCAGTGGCAAACTCATATTTAAATGAATTTATGTCGTTATGAGGAATTAAGCATTCACAAAGTTTTTGATTTCCTGGGGTTTACATCACATTCCTTAAAATATTTAAATCACAATAAAAAAATGCAAACTTTTCTGATTTTTTCACTTCTCTGGTTTAAATATAGAAATATGCTTAAGAAGTGAAATTGTTATTTTAGTTTTGCTTTTGTACTAACTGTAGGTGACAAATCTGGTATAATAATAATAACAATAATAATAATGATAATAATAATAATAATAATAATAATAATAATAATAATAATAATAATAATAATAATAATAATAATAATAATACTTTATTTTAGCTGGAAGAGTTAAGGCCATAAGGCCTTTTGTTCCACTCAACCAGCGAATAGAAGAATTATACAAAAATTACATACATATTACAATTTTAAGAAATTATTAAAATACAGACTAAGCAAAATACAAAAATGATATGATCTAATACTACCTAATACTATCAAATTGTGGAATGTAATCAAATTAAAATATAAAATAAAGTAAATAGCTTCCTAGATGATTATTTATAGAATGCTGTATATAGTTGTTATGCAGTTAATGTTTTCATAGTGTCGAACTTGAGATATTTATATATCAACATCAAATTACTTTGAAATAAGATAAAGGAGATCATGGATTCTTTATATCGAAACTTTAAGACAATATTTGGAACATTTTCAAGAAATTTAACTTCCTCTCGCCAGAGAGAATTTAAAATTATATATGTGTAACATGCACTTTGGTAGGTTTAATATAAAACCCAATACAATTTGAAATTATCGGAAATATAAAACATACTTATTAAAATGCTAAAAAAGTTATCATTAATGTTAAAATTATTTAAAATCAAAACATATTACTAATGCATAAAAAGTAAACCATCTAAAATTGTAATAAAAGCGTTGCTGGTATAAATGGTTTTGGGACTAGATTTGAACTGATGATACCATTTTAAAATTAATTTGTATTAAATAATGATTCATGAAACTATATTAACTAATTTAGGAAAGGCAAAAAAGGCGCCTAATTCGATATAATAATGAATTAAATAATATTTCAACAAATCGCCTACCAGTAATGTTATTACAGATATGAAGATTGCTATGTTGAAAAGGAGTATTTTTTTATTTTATTTATTTTACCTGATGGAGTTATGACCATAAGGTCATCTCTTCCACTTCACCAGGGTTAAATTATACGTACAATAAGACTTATGATAAATGATACATAATAGTTATAGACTACACAATATAAAGTTGACAGGGGGGAAAGAAGGCAAAGCAATAATAATCTTCTTCTTCTTCGTCACGGTTTAGGATTATTTACTAGCCAGTTCCGGCTCCTAATTGCTGCTGTTTCCATCATTTCTTTGATCTTCCCAGACTTCATCTTCCTCGTGGTGAATAGCTGTATACTGCTTTTGGTATTCTATTCTCAGTCATCCTTGCTAAGTTTTCTTTCAGTTTGTTCTGTATTTCACTATTGTTGTCTTTAATTCCTCTACTTTTAGTTGTCTTATTTCTGTGTTGTGTTTTTTTTTTGCCTGTTCTTTGATATCCTATTAGTCTGAGAAATTTAATTTCAGCAGCTAGTAATAATAATAATAATAATAATAATAATAATAATAATAATAATAATAATAATAATAATAATAATAATAATAATAATAATAATAATAACAGAAATAATAAAAATTATAACCTATAATTAGATTATGTAACTGGCTTGGTAAAAAAAGTTTAAAATATAAAGAAATAATAAAAGTATACATGAAACACGGTTATATATTATATTATCTAAGGAAGTATGAAGTGGGTTTTTTCTTAAACTGTTCTTGAATCGGGCAGTCCTTGATATACGAGAGGAGGGAATTCCAGTTTCGGGTGGCTGAAACAAGAAAGGATGAGGAATAGTGAGATGTTGAGTTAAATCTTCTCTCGATCGTGTGTTCACGTTATGGTGGAAGGATAGCGAAAGAAAGCGAGTATAAATATAAAGGGGTGATGTGGTGGACAAACTGTTGTATAAGTAGGAGAGGCAATGTATCTTTCGCCTGTCTTTCAATCAGAGCCAAAACAATAGTTCACATACTGGAGTTATAATGGTCTGATTTACGTAGGTTGCACATATAACGTGCACAAGCATTATGAACTCGTTGCAGTCTTTGTCGGGTTGTGATACTCATGTCAGTTAAAAGTAAGTCACAATAATCGAAATGCGGCATAATCAAAGTTGAGACAAGTATTTTTTCAATGAAGAAGGAAGCAAAATTTTCAAACGTTTTAGGGAATGGGAGATTGAATATATTTTCTTGCAAGTTTCTCTTAAATTAACCTGCCAACTAAAATTTTGGTCGAAATACACACCAAGATTTTCACGGAGGGTTTAATTGGAATTTCAGTTTGATTTAGATTTATAGAAATTATTGACTATATATAAACAATGAATATTAGTAAAATTGCTACGAGGATATTTTAAATATCTCAGATGGACAAAGAAGTATGGGAAGACATAATACTGGATTACTAAAAGATTTTAAAATACTTTAAATCAAACTAGCTAATACCCGGTGCAAGCTGCTACCCCAAATTACATGAAAATGAATGTGCTTTTATGTTTAGTTGAATACGTCATCATCATCATAGTACATTCACGAATTTAGGCCATTTGTTGACCTGTTTCGGCCTCAAGAGAAACACCATCCAGAAGTCTTTTGAGTGGACGTCCTGGTGCATATTTCTTTGCTGTGGGTCGTCATATTTCAATTCCTTCTGGCTTTTTTCGTGTTGAGACTTGAAAGTAGTTTTGAAGTTCCTTAGGACAGGTTACTGGCCCGACGCTAAGTAGTCCAGTGGTAGGGCTGCTACCTTTTAGTCTCTGGACAGACATTAGGATACCGCATTTACTCAGTACCTGATGGAACGGTTATACCGCCGTGACTCGGTCCTCAGAGCCTCGTTTGTGAAAACAGGTTGTACCACGAGAAGGTGAGGATGAGAATTGGGTAGGAGAGGTTATACACACTTCACTACCCCTTACAACCCTTGAATACGTAAGAGGAAAAATAATTATAAATTTATATTTTTAGATATCTCGTGCTGATTACCCGGCGTTGTCCTGGAATCTACTTATCTCGATCTTATTACCATAAATGAGCTGAAATACGAAAATTAACGTGTTTTATGTTTAGTTAAATACGTTTAAGGAAACATTTATATCGTAAATATTTTTAGATACCCCGTTCTATTTACCCGGCTTTGTCCGGAAATCTACTCATCCCGATCTTCTTGACATAAATCAGCTCAAAGACGAAAATTAAGGTACTACTTATGATTAGTTGAACAAGTTAAATTAAAATGATTATAAATGTATATCGTAATTATTTTATGATTCCCCGTGCTGAATACCCGGTGTTGCCCGGGAATCTACTTATCTCGAGCTTCTTGGCATAAATGAGCTAAAATATAAATTTCGTTACTGTGAGTTATCCGTAAAACAATACCCGCCATGTGCTGCTAGGCTTGCAGAGGAATCTACGTACTTGTTTCGATCTTCTTGGCATCAAAAAAAGACAAAAATAGTTATTGTGAGTTATTCGTAAGAGATAAACTCGTTATGTGGCGGACGTTTTTATAGAGCTTTTTGAGATATTAATTCTATGCACATTAATTTTGTGTATTTGTTATGGTTTAGGCAGCGTAAGCCATTTAAGCGTCCAAAGAGCTACCTTTTCGCGTTTCCCACTACACTGGACGATTTTAAGGGTATAGGAGTTGAGTATCACAATTCTCTTATAGCCTATGTTCATCCCGGGAATCTCCTGAACATTTTGCAAAGAGCCCCATCATATTCAGATCAACAGTATGGCCGCGCATAATGTACGAATGAACAAACAAACAAACAAACATACAAGCAAACAAACAAACGAACATTCATTTTTATATATTGATAGGTGCATAATTGTCCGGGAAAAGAGAGGCATTGATGAGGATTCTTAGAAAGATAATACCCCGATCTCTGTTGTTGTTCCAAACACCATCTCTAAATTTAAAGAAAAATGCAAATATATTATCTGACGAAAAATTCAATATTGTACATAGATAATGTTATATCCTATTCTTATAATTTATGTAGGGACTTAATTTAAACCACCAACAATGAGCAGTATACTTTCAAGATCTACAAAATGATATTATAGTGGGAAAACCCATTTAAGAAAGGACTTAATTTGGGCACTATGAAGCAAAAATCACCTTTAAATTATTTTATACTGATAATATGCACCATCGTTTAGCTGTCAACACAAGATTGTTGGAATAATTTCCCCATTTTTAATATTTCTTATGTGTTCTTTGGTTCTGATTTTTAGGTTTCTTTTTGTATTTCCTATATATACGAGTATATATATCTTTTCACAACCCATGCATTCAATTTGATATATTCCTGACTTTTTATTTGTATCAGTTTTTCATTTTTGTTGGTTTTTATTAGTTTATTTAAACTGTAGTTATTTTTTGGTGCTAATTTAATATTAAACTTATCAAATATCTTTTGAAATTTATTATGTACCCAAGGGTGATATGTGAATTTCCTATATTTTTTCATAGGTGGTTCTTCTTTTTCAAGAGTACTTCTGTTTATCATTTTTTGTTTTTTATACTTTTCTATCCTTTTATGTACCATTTTTTCATCAAGCCCGTTTTCTCTTGCTACTTTGATTATGTGTTTTTTTTCCCTCATGTTTGAAATCTTCTTCGTTTAAGGGCAAGTTTACCAATCTATGAGTTAAACTAATAAAGGCTGCTAATTTATGTCCAATTGGATTGAACCCTGTTGATTTTATAAAATTTTCCGTATGAGTTTCTTTCCTATGAATCCCGAATTCAATTTTTCTTTTTTCTTCATTTCTGACCAATTTAAGATCCAAAAAAGGTATTAGTTTATTTTCTTCTATTTCTTTGGTAAATTTGATGTTTGTACTCTGTAAATTTAACAGTTTTAGGGAATCTTCTACATGTTTTTCTTTAACAATACTAAATATATCATCTACATATCTGCTCCAAAATTTAAACATTGTAAAAAAAGTAATATAATTTAAATAACCTCAAAATATAACTTCCTAAAATTAAATATTATATTTGATGGTATTTGAAGATGCTATAGAAACGTTGTAGGCAACGTTATCAGCATAACTCTAAAAGAAACGACAAATAAGATAATTTTAATATAATTAACAGTCGAACATAAAATAGTAATTTATGGGAATAAAATTTGTTCTGCTCCTATGTAACATGCACACATGATTATACTGAACAATAATAAAAATTAGTATTTATATCAATCTGCTACTGAAACTCAATTAAGGAAACAAAATTTGTATAATTTGTAGTCAATATATATGCTATTGTAAGTCGCAACTCCAATACTTTCGTTACACATGCGACATTCATTTCATTCTAATTATGGAACACTTTATTATGTAAGGCCATATTGCCCCTAAATCGGTGTTTCCAGTTTCATACGTATTTTTTCATACACTAAATAAACTGACCCACTGGAGTTATCGAATCCGTAGGTTCATGACCGCGTGGACATAAACTCTCCAAACATCCCTATCACGAGATATTTTATAATCGGTCAATTGTATAATTTACGTCCCTAAAATTATTATAGTTAATGTTATTCTCCCTCTTCACTCATTTCAGAAAACGTTAAACTGGAAATATAAAAACTTTATCCTATCAGTCCATATGGGTGCGAAACATGGACTCTCACTTTAAGGGAGGAAACGACGTTGCGAGTATTTGAGAAAAAAGTTCTTAGCAAAATTTTGGACCAAAGAGAGAT